>JAOUQT010000036.1:12360663-12379190 GCA_025769995.1 Xyliphius kryptos
GACAACAACACGTCTCAAAAAAGTTGAGACAAGGCCTCGTTTACCACTGTCGGCATATGGGAGCATATATTGCTCTAAAACATGGATATTCCTTTCAGTATTGATGGTGTCCTCTCAAATGTGTAAGCTGCCCATGCCACACACACTAATGCAACCCCATACCATCAGATATGTCCTGTATTGTCCTGTATTTTCTGAAACTCATTGGCACGTGTTGTTTAGTATTATTCTCTGTTGTTTTATGTAGCACCTGTATGACCTGGAGGAATGCTATTTCATTTAACTGTGTACTGTACACACTGTATATGGCTGAAATGACATATGGAAACATTGAAACTTCACGCAAAAAAGGGACCCAGGTCACACTTTACATGGAAGCTGAACCAGTGACCTTCTTGCTGTAAAGCGACAGTATTACCCCAGTTGTAGTAATGCATAATGTCAACCTATAGCCAAGAAATAAATAATATTTTATTATTTTCTTACAACTGTTGCAGAGTCTGTGTGGTTTATTAATGTACTAACTTCTCTGTAACAGTGCTTTACAATAATATATTAGCCAAATAATTTTTGTATGACACAACCTTTATGTATTCACACATAGATATTTTTGGATACAGATTACAAACCACGTGTATAAGAGACTAGACAGAAAGGCATCTGCTTAGTACTTAAAACATACAGTAAATGTAAATGCACAGAATGAATAGTAACAGTGTGCTGGTGTAGGCACTCTAATCAGACTGTAGGTGGCACACGATGTAGTGTGTTTGAAGGCATCTGTAGTGCCATGGTTCTTCCCTTCCTATATTTAAAGACAATGACATCAAAACCTAATAATATAATCTGCATTATTGTGATACATAGTGATATTGATCATATTATAAGGAAATTGATGTGCACTCATTTTTATTCTTGCACCTGATTTGCAAATGCATACACACACACATACATTCATTCCAGGTTCTTATCTATAAATACCCTCTCCTCAGTGATGGCTGTCAGGCCCTGTAACCTTGGCTTCTCCACTAGTGCAATAATTTATGGCAAGGCCAGATTGTACTGACCTTGCACTTGGTCTCAAGCAGTATGAGAAATGTAGTCTCATCAACACCGAAACTGGCAGCCATCTTAGTGCAGGGATAGCGTTGCCTTTGTCTGTGTCTCTGTTTTTTCTTTTGGATGTGCCAGATGGATGTGAGTGGCCAAGCACTTTGAGCTATTGCACAGAACTGTCGGTGTAAAAGCTTAACTGCAGCGGGGATCAGACAGCGGTCAGCGATAGCTAGCTTTAATTTCATGCCTAATTTCTCCCTGTGCTCAAAGAATTGATCTTCTTCCACTGTCTCTCTAACCCCGGCCTGGCTGTGGGGAACCCACGCTGGACAGGGCGTAATGGAGGCCAGCCTCCAGCCATCCATCACCCACCTCCCTAGCCCTGGATTCATGGCTTTGCACTGAACAGGCCCACTCTTTATGAAAAACTGAGCCATACAATGAGCTTATTTGATCTTCATAAACTCACTAGCCGAGATTTATCAAACAAGCTCTCATTGCTAAGCTAAATGTATTCATATTGCTTAATGTAGGCAATGATTGCTTTTCCATAGTTTATAGATTGTAGAGGCTGTACGACATCTATACACACAAAATACACTTACTTATTTGAAAGAACCTCAATATTTAAAGAGCATGCTAAACAGAACTTAATGTAACTGTAAAAATAACTTTTTTTATAAATTTTTTTTCAAACTAGTATTCATTGCATTACTTTATCTACTAAATATTTTATATTTAAAACTTGTTTTTATATCTACAACTACGCCAACTTAATGGGTGGGGTTGGACAACAGGGTCAGGCATGACAGCTTCTCTGAAATAATGAAAACAAGAAGCCTTGCTCAGGGGCTGGCACTGGCAACTTGGTGGAATCAAGGGTCAAACCCCTGCCTATAAAGTGATGGCCCAACACCCTAACCTCTTTAATTTACATATACATTTACATTTGGTCATTTCCCAGAAGCTTTTATCCAAAGCGACTTACAAGTGTTCCAACTTGGTTGGGATCAGAACACAGGGTTGATGCAACATTCTGGAGTCATGAGGGTTAAGGGTCTTGCTCAAGGACCCACATTGATAACATCAGTGGACCTGGGATTTGAACCCACAACCCATGGATCGCTAGCCCAACACCCTAACCACTGAGCTACCACTCCCACCCACTAAGCTACCACTCCCACTTACAGTAGCTCCATGCCCACAGAGTTAAATTAAGTTAATTTAATTTAAAAATCTATATATGTTTAATATCATGAGCAAAACCTATTCAATTGTTTCATTCTTTATGTCTAATACATAATAGTTAATTTTCTGTTGGTTACAGTGGGGGGCCTGCATTTTACACCGTGGCCTTTAGAAATGCAATTCATTATGAATCTTATTACACAGAAATTCGGTTTAAAGAGCTGCTGCATTGCAGATAGTTAGGTCGTTGTGACCTGGCGGGAATGGGGGATGTTGGTTGGCAAGAGGTTTTTGTGGTAGATCCCTTTAGCCAACAACTGTGTTTTAATGAATTTAAAATAATGTGTAAATAGGATCTTTACATATGATGCTGTGTGTTTCCCCCCCCCGCATTGGTACAATCGTGTAGCCATACATATAAATCACCAACAATAACCTCATAACAATATTATTCAGGAAAATACTCACTCACCACAAATCCTGATTAAATTCTGATGATCTGTACACAAAATGTAGAAGCAGAAGATGGTGAGATAAGATGAGTCTATTCTTAAAAATAAATAAATAAATAAATCTAAAAGGCTAACCTTGCTAGCCATTATTATCTGTAGATGTAAACTGCAAGCTAGGTAAAGAAAGCTATAAACAAAATCATCATACATTTTTATATAATTTGATCTCATTGGATGCTATTAAATTCGAATTTAAAATAGTTTAATGTTGCTTAAATGCAAAGTTAGCTTATGTTTTCTGACACCTAGCAGCATGAAGAAACACACAGCACAGTATTATCAGTGTGAGTTGAAAAAAGAGCACATAATAGCACAAGTCAATTTGCCTTGAGTTCCGCAGGAGTCAGGATCTGATTTAATTTGGTTTAATCTGTGTAATCTGATTGACTCACTATTAAAAGACACTTGAACCCCATTACTAGAGTTGTGCCTCTAGTTTAGCACAGCAAATCAGAGATTCACTTTTAATCAGCAGTGCTTTTAGATAATATGTTTGGCTTCGACAATGACTTCATTTAAATTTAGACACCATTGGGACACCTGATGTTTTCCACATCGACATTGCTCTTGTTGTAAAAGAGGTTGGGTTGACATTAGGCCAAAGTTGGATTCACATGGCTATTTTACTCTCCAGAACAATGTGTACGAGGTACCATTAACTGCGCTTATAGCTTCGGAATAAATAGGCAGAATAAAAGCCTTTGAGGCCGACATTGTCATCTACCATTTAATCTTAAAAAAGTCCTTCAGGAGTATAACAAGCTTTCGCTAATAATGAAATCATTGGGTGACACGCAGACATCGACAAGGGATGACATACTCAGAGAGCACCACCGACATGCAGTCAATCCTTATTTACTTAATTGCATGGCAAGTGGGTCACGTGGAGCTATTTGTCTCTCTGTCTGTCCCACTGTTTGTCAGGATGTTTCATCACTGGCTGGGTGTGCAGCCTTGCTCCCATCTGTGTCCGTGTGCATGTGTGAGCTGGCAGAGCTCCTCACTGCTGGCACAAGCTGCATCGCCGCCATCCGGCTATAAATTCTGAAATAATGCAACTCACAGAAATATGCTCCACACTGCCACTGCAAGAGACAGGGAGGGATGAGAGAGGGCAAGGGAATGAGAGAGGAGGAGGAGATGGAGTGGATGAGAGAGGGGGAAAAACAGAGTAAGAGCGAAAGTGCCTTTGGCTTCACTGATCCAATTAGTAGAGCTTGTACAGACTCTTTCTCTCTCTATCTCTATCACTCTCTCTCTCGCTCTCTCTTTTACTCTCTCTTTCTCTCCCCTTTCTCCTCATCTTAATTGGAAGCCGAAGAGACCAGTCGAAATCGCATTAACAGAGGTCCTGACAGAGAGGACCATCAATCTTTTTTTATTACGGTGTAATGGGGGTTCTTGGGAGCCGCGATTCGATTTGTCACCGGCCTCGTTCGCTGATAACAGGCATTTGTCATCACTTTCCCCCTGCGTTAATGTTATCATCCCAGCCCTGACAGCTGCCTCCATCCAGGGAGTGCCAGCGACACAGCACATCCGTCAACATAATATTTCCACGGCCAAGGGGACTGCTACAGCAATAAGCCACATTAAAGCACTTATGAGGAGAAAATCTGTTGTCATTAATTAAAATGTTAGAGGGAGCAGCGGGTCTGCTTTGTGAGGGTACTGCGTCTGTTTGTGTTGTTTTTTTTTTTTTTTTTTTATTTATTTAATTTTTTTTTATATGAGATTGGAGAGATGTGACAACTGGTACATAAATTTGTCCTACTTGTCCTTTAAAGGGCCACTAAGTGCCTTTATGTAAACTGCACCACCTTACACAGGTTTTAGAGGGTACGACTGTATGGAACAGAACTGCATTTTCCAAATGTTTTTAACAATAATATAGTAAATACTTACAGAATATAAAGTACCAAAACTATGGCCTGTTCAGCAACTGCAGCTTTTTTTCCCCTTCCCACAGGGGGGCAGTGGTGAGGCCACCGTAACGTGTGAAGAGGAGACTGGAGATTCCTCTGCTGCTAATTAGACCAACATCCTCTGCTTTTGCTGACCTACAGGACGACAGTCCTTCCATCAGGGGAAGCAATTCCGAGTGAAATATTAGCTGCTGTATTTAGTGCTGAACAAGGCAGTAAGAAAGAGCAGAATCTTTAGCAAGCTGTCAGCAGTGGGAATATCCAACAGACTTGCAAATCCATGATCACAATATCATTGTATTTAAGCGCTTGGCTGCTACCTTTTAGTAGCTGGCTTACCTTTTATTTAACCGTAGAATGTATATAAATTAACCTAGGTTACAGACATGGAAGTTGGTTGTTTAGACTTAATGAATTTGTGCTATATGACAATAAATTAATAATATTTGTGGATTTTTTTTGTAATCAAATGGTTCCAGGCTGTATGTTACTTGTAACCCATGGGGTTAATTCGTCCGCATGCCACATGCATTGTGAAAAATTTTGGCTTCTATGATTCTTTAAAAAAATTCTCCTTACTTTAAACCCTATGGTTTTTCTAATAATGAACAGCTCTGTTTGTAGCAATTTGAGCACCTTGGTGGCGTAGCAGGTCTCCACCTCACAACAAGAAAGTCTTGGTTCCTTCTGTATGGAGTCTGCTTGTGTTTATTGTGCCTGCATCGATTTTTTTTTTTCTCCAGGTTCTACAATTTTGTTCCACAAATGAAAACATGTATTTAAGTAAGTTAAATTTACAAAAGTATCCTAGTAAACAAGGGTGTATGTATCAGGGCACTTGTACTGCCGATTCCAATATCTGGTATAAAGGAAAGAAAGACGTTTGAAGTAAAACTGGGCCATGTCAATAATGTAGATCTACTTTGCTGTGGTGATCCATAAAGAAAGCCATCCAAATAAGTTAGAAGAGGAAAGCTTTGTAGCAATTTATGGTATATTTGGTTGCATTATGATTTTATGAACTTTAACACCAAAATACACTAATACTTATTGGTACAGTAGTTAGGAAAACCTTTAACATGACTTGGCAAAGTGCCGTTTTGGGTATCGGTCTTCACATTACAACAAGGAGGTGCTGGTTTTAATTCTTGAATTGAAAGTATAACGAAGATTAAATTATGCTCTTTCCATGTATGCATTGGTTTAGAAGCTTATTTTTTTGCACAATCCAAAATTAGGCCAGTAGTAATCTGTCCATCCATTTTCTTTCACTTAATCCTATACTCGGGTCGTGGGGTGGTTCCCTATGCCCATCCAGGGGACCATGTTTCAAGTGCTGGGCAGATACAGCCAAGACAGGGCATCCATTCATTACTGGGTACACCCTCAAGCACACACACACACACACTATCCATACATACATTCTCTTCCGCTCATCCCTCTACTAGGGCTGCAGTAGGGTTCCTCATGCCAATCCAGGGGAGAACACCTCGGGCGCTGGGCAGACACACCCAGGACAGGGTGCCAATCTATCGCTGGACATCCACACACACTATACGGGGCAGTTTAGAGTATTCAATCCATGTTTTTGGACTGTGGGAGGAAACCGGAGAACCCGGTAAAACCCATGCGGACACGGGGAGAAAATGGAATCTCCACCCAGATCGGGATTCGAACTGGGAATTCCCAGCGCTGAGAGGCGAACGTGCTAACCACTAAGCCACCGTGCCTCCCTGCACACAGTATAAGGGGGCAATTTGGAGCAGTCAATTTACCTTGAATCCATGGTTTTGGATTGTGGGAAGAAGCTGGAAAACTTTGAGGAAACCCACATGAACACGAGAAGAACATGGAAACTCCGCCCAGAACCCAAGTGCTGAAAGACAAACTTGCTAACCACTAAGCCACTGTGCTGCTCTAGAAGTTAATCTAAGATGCTAAAAGTGTGCCTTGAACAAACACAAGTAAACTTTTCAAGAAAATGTAGCATTTTGTAGAAAATCGAAAAGTCATGACTCATATTTTGAGGTTTCTTAGCAAACACAGGGAAACTTTAACATTTAATATAGTCAGCTTGGAAGGTAGACTTGGGGATTTTGAGCAGCAAGGAAGATGAAAATCCCTACTGACTAAGGCTATTGACCTCCACAGCCTTTATATATTTTCCTATTGAAGTCACATTAGCTGAAAGACTGTGGTGCATTTTTCTGTAGAAAATGA
The DNA here is from genome assembly GCA_025769995.1 of Xyliphius kryptos. Classification (NCBI taxonomy): domain Eukaryota; kingdom Metazoa; phylum Chordata; class Actinopteri; order Siluriformes; family Aspredinidae; genus Xyliphius; species Xyliphius kryptos. Next base: position 12,367,565 of record JAOUQT010000036.1, read on the forward strand.
GCTCCGCGCGTGCAGCTGCACTTACTGAGGCTCACGGGGATCACGTCTAACCAGTGACCTTGAGTCCAGTGGACAATTTCTGGTCAAGCCAGATATGATGTAGTTTGCCATTTCTCTTCTCACATAGGGAGACAAGACTTTTCCTTTTATTTGTCTATGCAGGAATCCTTCGGGAAGCTGTGTACCCACAAAGATAGAGCAGCAAAGTAAGCAATTTATCACAGAATCCGCATTGTTCTACCCTTGATAGACTAGCTTGTGATAATATGTTTTGGAAGGACAATATTCCAGTATAAACTGGACAGAGATCTGTTGGTCCTTTTTTAATTATTTAATTATACTGAAAACAGTGTGTACTTAAATTCACTTTAACAGTACTAGAACATTCTTTTAGTTTACACTCTCTCTTACTGACTACTGTGAAGGAAATCTCATTTTTTATTGGCTAATGTATCTACTTTAAATAATATTTGGCGATTATTTTTAATGGTATTTCAGTGGTTTAAAGTTGAAAAACACCAAGCATGTACCTTAGTACAGTGATGTTAACAGTGATGCAAGCTAATTGTTAAACTTCTAATACAGTTAGTTAAGACAGAGAAGCAATATGAAAAATTAACTGTAGAAAAAATGTTTCATTCATCCTGAGTATTTTGTTTCTTCAAGTCTTACAAGCTAAAAATGTATTGAACAACATGTTATAGTTTTTCAATGATGTGCACAGCCAGGAAAGACAAAACTGAAACAAAAGTGTCAATGAGGAGTCTAAATTTTTTTTAACTTTTTTAGAGAGTTGTAGACAAATTACCACAAATTTTGTTCGTAATGTCTCATTTCATTATCTTCTTTTAAATCCGATAATATAAACTAGGGTCACTCACACAGACAAACACTAGGGGCAGTTTATGTTTTTGGACTGTGGGAGGAAACCCCACACGAACACAGGGAGACATGCTAATCCACTGTGCCACCCCCTTTGTAATATATATATATTGCAAAATATTAGCGGGTGTCCCAAAATATTTTAATTAACCCTCTTTTGTTCTGAAAATGCCATATAGTCATGAAAAAGAATATTAAAATGTTTCCATTTAGTTGTTCGAATTGACATCTCAGCTTATGTTAGCCATTGCGTTCCAGTGAATCCTCACACAAGCACAACTTATTCTACTTAATGAGGTACTAATGATCATCTTAGCCAAATTTAGAACAAAAACCTCAAAAATAAAATGTAAAATTGACAAACTGACATTACTATTGATCACATGAATGTGAAAAAAAGACTCTGGTTTTGCTCTCAGAGGAATACAGTGAGCCTTAAATATTAGTAGCCGTGTACTCAGTTGCCCAATGCGCCGGGCACATGGGCTCACTTTATCAGTGTGTGTATATGTGTGTGTTTCCCTGCACGAATGGGTTAAATATGAAGGACAAATTCCTCTGTGTGTAAGCACTGTAAGCAGAATAGATCAAGAACAAGATACAGAGCAACAGAGGGTAAGACATTATTTCCCAATGGTTGTATGTCAGTGATTTAATCTTATGTAGATGATTAGATGAAAAGCTGAGAGAATCCACCTTCGTATTTGTGTCACTCTACTGGGAAGAGTTAACTTATTATAATTCTTAACTGAAACAACAAATGCTTATTCAGCATGTAAACTTCATCCTGCTGATGTGAAAAGATGCTACAGTTACGTTTATGTACAGGGAAGTTCTACAGTTACATACTGTGGTACTGATGCTGAATGCAGCGTGGAAAGGCATTTTCCATCAGTTTCTGTGAATATACAATGCCTGTATTTAAGCGGTTTAAACACCAAGCACTCATAAAGGAAGGTTTGAAAAATAGCTTTTCTCTTTAATTAAGTATAAAATTTACCTCCTAGGCAGGTTACTCAAAGAAGCTGCTGTGGGTCAGCAGTCAAGCTGCTAAGCAAAAAAACTGCCACTACTTAAATTTGGCTCCCAAAGCTTTTATCAGCCTGCCCCCCGTGGTTCCAACAAACAGCCTACCACAGATCAGCTGAAAACTCTTTTAATTGCGTTGTTTTAAAAATGTAATATTCTCAGTGCATATTATGTCAAATACAATTACATTAGAAAATAAACCTTCTAACAGGGATTCCTTGCAACAGTTATGGTATGCCTGTAACATTAAACTGTTGTTCTAATAGAATTAACACAGAAGAATTATAACATGCCACTGGGATTCATGTAAAATCAGTAGTACAAACCCACAATCTAAATATATTACTACAATATGAGGAAATGGAGGACATGCATTTTTTAAAAACAAAGCAAATATTAAAGGTAGATATATTAGCATTTAAGTAAACATGGTTGAATTAAAGTTTTTGTACTCATTAGTGGTAGTACTTCAAAATACTGTATTATATACAACTCAAATGACTGTCTTTGTGTACAAAAAGCAGAGAGGAGTCAATAAAAATTAACAACAACAGTACAAGCTGTACATATTGCAAATGTGTACGTTTTTAATGACATAAGACCTTACACGAAATAAGAGGTTTTGAACAATCTAATGTAAATATCTTTATGTTTGATTTCTTACAGCAGGATTGATTACATTTTTTTATTGAAGTTATACTGTGCTATTAAAATATGTGTGATAATATCTGTTTTGATTCAGCAGTTAGCTAAACTAAACATACTGAAAACAGTACTATAGTTCATTGTACACTGTATGGTTTTCTCTCACTCTCTCTCTCTCACTTTGTTGCCTCAGGGACTAGAGGAAGAGCTGTCAAATTCGAATGAGCCATTTTCTAGTGTCCCATATCCATTCATCTTCTTCAGTTTGAGCTGATCCGGCTGACTGAGGGCCATGCTCTCTACCACTGACTCTTTAGTAGCAAACATCTGACTGATCTCCATAAATGTTTTATTTTTCGTTTCAGGAATGACGAAGAACACATAAATGGCTACTGCCATACACACACTGCTGAACACCAGGTAGCAGTAGGAACCAGCTAACATCTGCGACAAAGGGAGAAAGTGGAAGTTATTTCATCATAAAAGAATGAAAGAAGTCCAAAAAAATGGTAAATTAGGGGAAATATTATGTATCTCATATGTACCTACTGACATGTGGAAGGAAATAAAATTTTCAGATACAGTGAGGACATGCAGACTTAAGGAAAGGACCTTTGTTCTCCACAACCATAAATTGAATCCAGTACCTTCATATTGTGAGGTGGAAGCTAGAAATTCTCGTATCGGTTTACACCGTTGTATGAACCTCACGGTTCGGTAGGAATACAGTGGGATGTGGTCCTTTTTTATGCTGCTATGAAAGTAATGCTTAAGTACAGTTTGGATACATTAAGTTAATTCTAGTTTTAACAGACAAACCACTAATGAGATCAAGTTTGTTTGGCATGTTGTGAATTAAACCAAGCAAGGGTAATACACTTTAGCTGGCTGGGGTGAAGTTAAAATAATCCAAACTTCTCCAAAGAATTACAATTGTGGCATTTTGCAGTAAATATGTTGGTTAAAGATTTAGAAAGTGTTTAATAGCATATGGGGTGTTTATACGAGTCAAGAAAGGGTTAATAAAACCTTAAATATATAAATATTACAATAATCATTATGGGTGGTGTGGTGGCTTAGTGGTTAGCACATTTAGCAAAGAAGGCTAAATTTGATAAAGTGAAGATGCCCAGGGGCCAAAACTTCCTTTTTACATTTTTCACCACAAAACTTATATGAAAAAACTCACAAATAATGTTCTTTTTCAAAAGACAATGTAATTGAATATAAGCCACTCAGGCATTAACAACTCTAAAGACAAATTATTTAATATCTGGAGAGTCAGATAACATTAAACAAACTGTATAGAATACCTTAAATTTAAGGTATTTCAATTAAAATTTCATGTCAAGCAGCTCCTCTGTCACGTTCATGTTGTCAACACCTCTTAAAAACAGTAGTTGTGTCAAATGCACCAGTGCATTGTAGGCTAATGAGAAGTAATCAAAATTACTGCCCTCTAGCTAAATTCTCTGTGCCACAGTATTGCAAGGCAAGCTCATATAGTATTAGAAAGGTGCTGCCATCATGTGGTAAAAATATGTATCGCGTTTTATTTTTTTTATGATTTATTTGTTGTGACAGAGTTGGGAAGCATAAATAACACATCATAAAACGGAAGTTCAGGGCCATTTGGAACCTGAATAATGGCCCACGCACCGGAAATGCCTGGTCTATAATAATAATGCAGACACCTATAGATATAAAACGCTTAACCTAAATCTTTGGATGTAGGTCAAAACATTATTATCAAGTAGAAAGTCTAAACAATAAGTGTTTAGAAGCTTGTTTTAAAGTACACCGCCACTATACGGGCGGCAGAGTGGCTTAGTGGTTTGCACATTCGCCTCTCAGCTCTGGGGATTCCCAGCTCAAATATCGATCTGGGTGGAGTTTTCATGTTCTCCCCGTGTCCGTGTGGGTTTCTCTGGGTTCTCCAGTTTCCTCCCACGGGAATCCAGGTAAACTGAATGCTCTAAATTGCCCCAAATAGTCTGTGAATGTGTGAGTGAGTGTGTGCCCAGTAATGGCTTGGCGCGCTGTCCTGGGTGTATCTGCCACATCAGATGTTCTCCCCTAATGGGCATTGGGAACCCCACGTGACCCTAGTAGAGGAATAAGTGGAAGATGGATGGGCTACCACTTTACCATGAAGAAACAAATACTTTCCTTTAAATTAATAATTGTTTTTAAAACTTGTAATTCCAATACCTGTAAAAATGGAAAGACGAAACCAATGGTAAAATTAGACATCCAGTTCAAAGACCCTCCAACGGTATATGCTGCAGGTCGATGGGACTGCTTAAACAGTTCAGCTGTGATCAGGAATGGCACACCAGCTTAAAAACAATAAAAAAAAATAAAAAGTGCAATTTCTTTATTCTTTTTTGTTCAAACTTGATGTTTAAAGCAAATAGTGCACATTGATTACAGAAAACCATCGAAATCAGTCAGAAGCTAATGGAAAGCACTGCTGGATCCGGATACATATAGGAATGTATTATAGATACATAAACCATAATGCAACAGTTCATAGTGGGAAAAAGGACAATAAAGTAGCTTTATGAGGTACTCATTATTGTTCCAGTACTTAACTTCTAATCCCTTTTGGTTACAAGTGAAAAATAAACAGGCGCAAGGTGTTATTTCAAGTCTAATGAATTCAGGAGCAAGCCAAGCGGCGACTTCATTATTTGTGCATGATAATTGCAGGAGAAAGCGTGCCGCAGTTAAATTGATATGGAACTCTGCTTGTAATTCATTGTTCATGCAGGATTTTGTCTTAAAAAGCCATATTCATCATTGTTTATGAACAATGAGCCATAAAAAATCCTAATTAAAGACATAATTACAGCGATTGAGAATGCGGCCTGAGAATGAATTATAGATTTTGGAAGTGGTGTTAGATCATACATCAACAGAGTAAAGCACTTGCAGTCTCATTCATCATTTCAGCCGTGCTCCTTTGCTGTACTCCACTCCTGTGGCATGCATAAACACTACAACTGATAATGACAGATTGTTGAATTAATATATTTACTTAAAGACTTATTAACAGAATGTGCCCTTACAAATCTATGGTGTAATAGAGCCTTAGCTTACAGTAATAATGATGCATGATGTTTTACAAAAACATTTCGATGTTCCCTTCTTGTTTTTAGTGTTATTCTGTCATTATATATATATGTACATATAGCTCTTTTGTAGCTGAGTTTTTTTGTTTGCTTAATGTAACTTCATTGATGACCCAGCGTATGAGGACCACCTCTCAGATATTTCGGCAATGATATTCTTAGCACAATATGAGATAAATTTAGGTACCTCATTTATGAGTACAACACTATTAACACTCTTACTGTACATTGACACTTTACTATTGACCCCATAGATACCAATATATACACATGGTGATTTATAATTTTACCTTTTTTTCAATTACTGCACTGACCATTATCTCCAGTAGGCTTAATTGCATTTATTAATTTATTCTTATTTAATTATGGTAGCATTATCTATCCATCCATCCTCCCTACCTCCCTCCCTCTATTTTTGGTTACATGTTTGTATATGTAGATGAGAAAGTTAGAATTTTAGTACTGTAAAATTTGTGGTTGTTAAATGCTGGTGACTTGAGAATGGCATGACAAAATACATGTAGTCAGATTTGTAATTATATAACCAATTAAAACCTAAATGTTTTTTTTAATTACTCTTAGATTCATTGTCTAATACAAATACACGAGCTATTAACAGCAGCTAAGACTTTTATTTTCATTCCCAGAAAATGCTGATGATACAATAAAGGATCAGGCCTGGCGCTAACATTTTATTGCAGTTATTCTGCCTCCAGGTGTCACTATTCACTTATCTCAAGATGGCAACAAGAATCTAGTGTTATAGGTTGACCATCTGTTGCTCCAGTCTAAAGCACCCTCTGAGGATCATGTCTGAGCATATGCAGCAAGGCAAATTACTATAGAGAACGCCAGACTGGCTTTAATATTTCACAATTTAAATGAATGTGAACACACAGAACTCACCTGGACCTATGCAGAATCCAGCAATGATGCCAACCACACAGGCAACACTTACATACTTCATGAAATGTACATGGGTCTACAGAAGGGTGTAGGGTTATTATCACATGATTACACAATATAGAAACTTATTATGCAGATAAGGGCACTGGATATTTTTATGCACACATTAGGTTGGAGAGAACGAAACACATGCCTTACACATACCTGAAGTATGAGAGCAAGAGTTATTCCAGCACAACACACGCCCATCATCGCAAAGCCCCCGATAATAAGGGGCCTTCTTCCCAGCCGCTCGATAGTGAAACACTAAAGAAGAGGAGAATATATAAGATTCATTCTTTTATTATCTTTCGCTGAATCCTGTAAAAGGGTCGCAGGAGGAGATCAATTCTCTACCATGCCAGTGCTTCCGGCACTGGGCAGCTACACCCTGGACAGGGCGCCAGTCTATCGCTTGGCACATTCATTCATGCAGCCACACACGTGAATACACACAATATGGGGCAATTTAGAGCATTCAATTTACCTTGAATCCATTTTTTGTGGACTGTGGGTAGACAAATGTTCTCCCCGTGTCCGCTTCTTTAATCTAAATGACCCCAAGTGTGAATGTCAGTGTGCTTAAGTGTGTGCCCAGTGATTCATTGGCACCCTTTCCTAGGTGTATATGCCCAGCGCCCAAGCATGATTCAAAACATTTTTTACAAATAAAAAAATTAAAAGTGCGGTGTACAAAAGTATTCAGCCCCCTTTTCTCTGAGTGCAACCAATTGCATTTAGAAGTTGCCTGATGACTACCTGTGTGTGATCTAATTTTAGTACAAATACAGCTGCTTGGTGACGGCCTCAGAGGTTGGATAGGAGAATATTGGGGAGTAAACAGCATCCTGAAGTCCAAAGAACACACCAGACAGGTCAGGAATAAGATCGTGGAGAAGTTCAAAACAGGCTTAGGCTATAAAAAGATTTGTTTATGTGGTTTGTTGTTTGTGTAATGTGACGAAATATGAAAGAGTTCAAGGGGCATGAATACTTTTGCAAGCCACTGTAAATGTATATTTTTTGTTGTTGTTTTTTTTTTAATAAGTTTAAGCAAATCACATTATTGTTATTGTTATTATGAAATAATGTAACAAACAGGGCTTGACTCCACCCACTGGAATCAATAATCCACAAATAAAGATATTGATTAATGTTAATTTTGTTTAATGTTATAAAGTCTGAGAGGCAGTATTTGCTGTAGATTAAAATGTTATGAAACATGACATTTCTCATCAGTGTTTGTTTTTTAGAATAAACAACTCTACACATAACTAGCCATCTAATTCTATATCTATATATCTCTGGTATATATGGTATATATTCTCTGGTTGTAGAAGTCTGCTGTGGTCATCTCACCTTTTTGAAAAGTTCAGATTGATACAATGACATTTTGGTACCGTAGCTGCAAAACATTCCTACTTTAATACAATGAGCTGCAGATGAAAAAGAAAGCACTTTGCTGACTTAAAGGAGGTTGCGGAGAGCAGCTGACAGCAGAATGAATAGTTGTAATTTTATAACCAATCTCTGGCCTTCCTCCTGTGTACCATTCGCCTCCCAAGTGAGGGCCAATTGACACTGACAGCAATGAGTTCTCCTGACTAACAGCGCGCCTCGCCTTCTCCAGTCGCTGATGGTGCATCACTAAATCCTGGCTAAGCGATACGCCTGGGAGAGGGAGACTGCGTCTCGCTTCCATTATAGCTCTGAGATGTGACCCAGAGAAGAAACTGAAGGGAACAAGACTCATCAGTCTCTGTAATGCTTTATCCTCATATCATCCACTGTTTTCTATGCATGTCAGTGTAAAAAAAAAAAAAAACTAGTAAAAGTGAGCTGCGGAAGATTGAGAGAAAAGCAAAGTGAAGCAGACGGAACAGACGGAGGTGTAGACAGTCCGGAGGGAGAGTACACACAGGCTGGTCGCTTTACAACCGAGCTGCTGTGAGACGGGCAGGTTGGACTGGTGGATTCTGTCTATCGGCAATGGATGGTTGGTAGTGCCAAGACTCATTTTAAAAAATAGCATCATTCTGTCAGCAGTTGGTAAAAAGAAACATAATTGCGTAATAATCTGCAGGTAGAAGTCTCTGAGAATGAGTGTTAATATCACATAAGCGAGTTTTACTAGACAGGTTGAAGCACAAAATGGCATCCAAATTTCCTCTAATTACACAAAGTCATATGGTTGTTTGTGAAAATCAAAATTCCAATGCCAGTTTATTGTACGCATAAATTAGAAACTACTCACAGCACAGAATGTTGCTTGTCAAGTGTTATAAGATGATTTGCATATTGCAGGCAATAGAGCAATCATGAACGTTAAAATGCATTTGAAGAATGCAAACACAGATGCCTTGTAAGTGACTGCAAGTGTAAAAGCATGTGCTTAGTCTTATTAAGTTGCCATGCCGATGCACTATGCAACTAATGGCAAGTTTTAAACAAAGCCATATCTTCAATAACATTTCATACATTTGCACTCGCCAGTCATCAAATTATGTGATTGAGAAGACTCACCCCAATAAGACCAGCAATAATCTCGATGACCCCTGTCCCCACAGTGGTGTAGGGGATTTCTGGAGCAGGAATCCCAGCATTCTCAAATATATCATTGGTGTAAAACCAAATCTACAGTACAAGAAAGAAAGAACAGTGGGTGAAACAAGAGAGCTGGCGAGGTATGGTGAATTTGGCCTGAACAGGTGTTGTATAATAACTGCAACGTCATGGTGTACTACACTTCAGATTCAATTTGGGGGTCTGGAGGGGTGTATGTGAATTTCGGCAGAGGAATAATCAGGAGAAACACAGACGGTTTAAGAGCTACTGGGAATGTAGAGGACACACACGGTCAGCCTCTCTCCTGCTGCTGTGGCTCAACTCATCCAAAACCCACCACCTGTCAGCCTCATTTACCCAACACACACATACTCACATTACCGCATACATCTTTTTTTTAATATTACATTTAATTGTGTTTATGATCTCCTCACAAAGTCCTATTTTGTCTTTCATGTCTTCACATGACGTCTTACAGTATATGTATGATTTATTTGGTATTATTATGATGATTATATTACTGCTGATTATGTCAATGGGTGGCTTCATGTTTAGCACGTTCGCCTCTCAACGCTGGGGATTCCCGGTCCGAAATACGATCTGGGAGGAGATTCCATGTTCTCCCCGTGTCTGCGTGGGTTTTCTCCGGTTTCCTCCCACAGTCCAAAAACATGGATTCCAGGTAAATTGACTGCTCTAAATTGCCCTGTATAGTGTGTGGATGTGTGAGTGAGTGCGTGCCCAGTGATAGATTGGCGCCCTGTCCTGGGTGTATCTGCCCAGCGCCTGAGATGTGCTCCCCTGGATGGGCATGGGGAACCCCACTGCAACCCTAGTAGAGGAATAAGCAGAAGATAATGGATGGATGGATGATAATGTCATTGACATTACACGAGTGCATTAGGTGCAATGTTTTTGGGATTTGCATGCCGTACAATGTACAGCATATTATGGAAACACAACATAGTTTGGAGTGTAATGTAACTCCAATTTATCCACCAAGCCCTTTTTTGGGTCAATCGCTGACTGAATACTATTTGCACAACAGAGTCAGCAATTGTGCATTTTGTTAAAAATTAAACTTATTTTTAAAAATCAGCATAATGTCATTCATTTGTGTTCACATTTGCATATTTCTTGATCGAAATCACACGAAAACCAGAGCACAAATATAAAAAGTTTATTTTTATGCCTGTCCTGTCTAATTTGCTTTAATAATAGTCTATATTTATTGCCTTGGCAGGGCAGAACAAATTAAATGCTATAAACACACTCCAGAAATAAGGACTGTAATTTGTTCAGCTCTGTTTGGTAATGTATGAGCTTCTTACCATCTCTGTCCACTTAATCATTTGAATAATTAATCTGCAGCTAAGCCAAATAATTTAGGATGGTAGGGTTTTAACATATCTCTGTTCGAGGATTAAGAAACTGAAGTACTGCTGCTTCTTCTTCTTCTTTGTAGGTTCAGATAGATAGTAATGCCATGCAACATCAATGCAATTTTAAGAAAAAATAAAACTTTTGGTTGAACTTGCATTTTGTAAAACACCTCGTGTTGTCATGTGTAAATATTAACACAGTCTTACTGCATCGATACCAGACAGCTGCATCCCGATGTTAATGACGACCACAGAGAGAACCTGCCAGCGAACTGTACGGTCCAGAAGCAGCTGCCAGACAGATACAGTCTCTACAGAGAACAGAGAGCGCTGTTCCTCTTGCATTTCCTCAATCTCAGCCTGAATATTACACTTGGCCCTGTACCACTTGAGAGCTGTAGGACACAGTAGAGAACATGTAGCTTTACCTTTATGAGTCATAATTATGATAAAAAGCATGCAAACTGTATTTAATAATCGGGTTGTGGCTTATCAATTTAACTAAAATAGTTTTGTAAATGGGGCATGTATATAGTGTGTGTCTGTGTGAAGGTGCGCCTAGTGATGAATTGGCCCCCTGACCTAAGTGTATCTACCCAGTGCCCAAAACGTAATCCTCTGGATGGGCATGGGGAACCCCCCACAACTCTATTTCGTAGTATAGGATTAAGTGGAAGATTATGAGATGAGAATGTCTGATGTAATACATATAACTAGCCAAACCGGAGCATAGCATATTCTGCATAATTGAGCTCTACCCCAGGATAACGTTGCCAGTTCCATTTCTGTCTCGCCACCATAAACTCTGGAAGTATTCATGTAGTCAGGATATTGCTGAGCATACTGTATCAATACGCTTCTATGACTAACTAAGAACAATGGATAGCACGTCTCCGAAGGTATCCTAATGTTGGCAAACAGCCATTACATTTACATTTACATTTAGTTATTTACCAAAGCTTGGATCCAAGGATCCCAACTTAGTTGGGGTCAGAACACAGGGTTGAAACAGGACCCTGGAGCAATGAGGGTTAAGGGTCTTGC
>JAOUQT010000036.1:12399804-12418603 GCA_025769995.1 Xyliphius kryptos
TACAAATGTCAAAAATTGATATTGTATTCACAGTATAACATAATATTAAAATTTCATCCCAAATATTGGCTTATGTGTAATTTCAGGACAGCAACACATCTAAAAAAAATTGGGATGAGCAATAAGAGTCTGGAAAAGGTTCCAAAATGGAACAGCTGGAGGACCAATTGGCAATAATCATTAACATGACTGGGTATAAATAGAACATCTTGGAGTGTCAGCAGCTTTCATAAGTAACGATTGGGCCCTTAGAAGGCACTGCATCACATACAGGCATGTTTCTGTATTGGAAATTACAAACTGGGCTTAGGAATATATCCAGAAATCGTTATCTATGAACACAATTCACCGTGCCATCTGCCGTTGCCAGCTAAAATTCTATAGTTCAAAGAAGAAATTGTATTGAAACAAGATCCAGAAGTGCAGGCGTCTTCTCTGGGCCAGGGCCCATTTAAAATGAATAGTGGCAAAGTGGAAAACGGTTCTTTATGGAAATCAGGGACACAATGTCATTCTGACTAAAGAGGAGAAGCCGATCTAAATTGTTATTAGTGCTCAGGTCAGAAACCTGCATCTCTAATGGTATGGTTGCATTAGTGTGTGTGGCATGCGCAGCTTACACATCTGAAAAGACACCATCAATGCTGAAATGCATATCCAGGTCCTAGAGCAACATCTGCTCCTATCCAGATGGTGTCTTTCTCAGGGAAGACCTTAAATTTTCCAACATGACAATGCCAAACCACATACTGCATCAATTACAGCATCATGGCTGCATAGAAGAATGGACCGGGTACTGAATTTGCCAGACAGCAGTCCAGATAGAAACCATCCCTGATTGTGGAAACTTCACAGTAGATCTCAAGTGGCTTGGGTTGTGTGCCTCTCCACTCTCCCTCTAGACTCTCAGACAATGAATTCCAAATAAAATGCAAAACTTACTTTCATCTGAAAACAAGACATTGAACAACCCTGAACAACAGTCCAGTTCTTTTTTTCCTTGGCCCAGGTAAGATGCTTCTGGCTTTGTCTCTTAGTCATGAATGGCTTGATACAAGGAATACGACAGTTGTAGCCCATGTCCTGGATATATCTGTGTGTAGTGACTCTTGAAACACTGACTCCAGCTGTAGTCCACTTCTTTTGAATCTCACCCAAATTTTTTACTGGCCTTTTCTTGACTCTCCATTCATTGCTGCTGTAATTTCGGTTGCTTATGCATATTTTTCTACTAAATATTTTTCCTTTCACTCAATTTTCCATTAATATTCTTGGATACAGCAACCAACTGTGAACAACCAGCCTTTTGTGGCATACCCTCCTTGTAGAGTGTGTCAATGACTGCCACTGTCTTCCCCATGATTGTATAGCTACTGAACCGGACTAAGGGACCATTTTAAACACTTAGGAAACCTTTGCGTGTGTTTTGTGTTAAATATTCAAATTTTCTGAGATTTTTGGTTTTCATTAGCTATAAGCCAGAATTATCAACATTAACAGAAATAAACACTTGAAATAGATCACTGTGTAAAATGTATATAATATATGTGTTTCACTTTTTGTATTGAATTAATAGGCCACCAACTGCAGCTCACTGGATATTTTCTATAAAACCCTATAGATCAACAGCTTATGAAATACTCAGACCAGCCCGTCGGGCACCTACAGCCATGTCACATTCCCCATTCTGATGCTCTGTTTGTTGTTTATTTGTGTTAACAACAATTGAATAGGTGTACTTAACAAAGTGGCTGATGAATAGATGACAAATAATAAAAGTTTGCTTAGTTATTTTTTATTCAATAATCTCAAGTTAATTAAAAGTCAACAATAAATCATGTACTTTATATTTTTGATGGACAGTATATTCTTACATTTTTAATTGAATTATTATGAATGAGTATGAAATTTGTAAACATTTAGAATACACAGAGCAAGCAGAAAATATAGCCTATATATACTGTATATATTCTCCCTCACTAGCCACGAACCTCACCGCACATCCTTCAGACCTATCCATGGACACAGGCCATAAAATGATCTGAGTATTTTGATTGATGCATAACGTGTCTTGGCTCCCCTTTTGTCATAAATTTGTACTTGTCCTCGTTTACGGCATAGAAAGATTGCGTTTTGTTTCAGAAAACATCAAGCTCTGGTGCTGTTTTTTTCTAACAAAACCTCATTAAAATGCTTATTAGTGAATCAGTGAGCAGTATTACTGATGGGAATAACAGCTCTTTGAGCCTCTTCTTGTAGTCCTGCTTGTTTCTTAGAACCGTTTAAAACAGCCCTACATCGTACTTTTTTATGCAGGGCCAGTGTTTGTTTCTGGTTTACGAAATAAGTACCCAATTAAAATAAATAAACAACATGTAAATACATATTATATATATATATATCTTGATATATATATATATATATATATATATATATATATCTTGATATATATATCAAGCCAATCAGTGAACGATCATGCCTGTGGAGGTGTGCAGATTAATGCTTGTGTACTGACCAAATGTTTCATTTCTGTAATTCCAATTAAAAAGTAAAACTTGTATAATATACGCAGTCATTACACACAGACAGATATATTTCAAGAGTTTATTTCTTTTGATTTGATGATTTTAACTAACAACTAATAAAAAACCCAAATTCAGTATCTCCGAAAATTAGAATTTTACCTTAGACTAAAACAAAAAAAAGATTTTTTGAGATTCTGGCAAACTAAAAAATAAAAACATGAAAAGTATCAACATATATAGCACCCAATACTTAGTTGGGGCTCCTTTTTCTCGAATTACTCCAGCAATGCAGCGTGGCATGGAATCGATCAGTCTGTGTCACTGCTCATGTGTTATGAGAGCCAAGGTTGCTCCGATAGTGGGCTTCAGCTATACAGCATTATTGGGTCTGGCATGTCACATCTTCCTCTTTATAATATCCGATAACATCTATAGTGCTAAGGTCAGGTGAATTTGTTGTTTATTTAAGAACAGGGATACCATAGTCCTTAAACCAGGTACGTGTAGCTTTTGGCACTTTTTTTCCTTTTTCTCTGTATTAATGCTTATGTACACAGAGCTCTGTGAACAGCCAGCCTCTTTAGCAATTACCTTTTGTGCCTTGCCATGCTTGTGCAAAGTGTCAGTGGTTGTCTTTTGGACAACTGTCAAGTCAGCAGTCTTCACAATGATTGTGGAGCCTACAGAATTAGATTGCGGCACCATTTAATGGCCATTACAGGTGTTTTGAGTTAATTAGCTGATTCAATTGTAGCACCAGGTGTCTTCAATATTGAACCTTTTTACAATATTCTAATTTTCTGAGATACTGAATTTGGGTTTTTAATTAGTTGTCAGGTATAAATCATCAAATAAAAAGAAATAAACACTTGAAATATATCGGTCTGTGTGTAATAAATGCGTATAATATTAAACTTTCACTTTTTTATTTGAATTCTGAAAATAAATCAACGTTTTCATAATTTTCTAATTTTACGACCAGCACCTGTATAGTTTTTCAAATTATGTACAGGTTATGATTAGTTATAAAGGCTGAGCATCACATGCTGTTACACTAAATATTTACATTATATGAAGTTATTGAGGAACAAAAATACTGTATATAACACATTAGGATTATTATTTATTAATAAAGGTGTCATAGAAGAAGTCTAATAATACTAATAATACTAATATAATTATTGTTTAGTAAATAGCAAACATTTAATAATATTGTTAATATACTATATTTTAAATATTGATATAATTATTTCCATACACCAATTCTGGGCAGCATGATTACGGAAAGTAGATGAGCTAGACTATTAGTTCACCTGCTATCACCTGCTATGATCTCTTTGTTGTGTAAGCTATTTTAGCCGGATTGGTGGAGTATATACACAGCCTAGGCATCACATGTGAACCCAAATCTAATCTTTGAGGACAATAGTGATTTTATTGTTTGCAGGAGGTGGGCTGTAACTTCACATGTCCCTTCAGGGCTAGATCGATATTCTCTCCCTTTATTTTGGCCTATGTCTTGTCTCGTATTTAATTGTGCTGTGTAAGAGTGGAAGAACGCAGTGGGCTGAAATTCCTGCTCAGGTCTGTGACCCTTCCTCCTCTTTCACTGTTCAGTTTACTTTACTTGCACAATATATCTTAAATCAGCAGCAACACAATGATGTTTATGCTCTTACAAAAGCATTGTGTACTTTTGAGCCTCAAATTGTTTATTTGCATGTAATCTTAGAATAGTATAGAATATATAATATTATAATGTTTTTTTGGATGGAAATTCACATGAAAATGCATCAGCTAGTATAGCGATGTCAGGAATCCTCTCTGGGAAAACACACACAAAACACAGTAGGTTAAAAGAAGTAGTTGCAGAGATATTTGTTAAAATAGCAAACAGGTAACTACAAAGTAGATAAAGGGAAAACATTTTTTTAGGCAAAAGCAAAGCATAGAATATATGAAACACATGTAACTTCTGTAATATGTGTCCTTACATGAAAAATATATCATTTCCAAGCCATGAACTGAGGAACAACCTCAACTTAATTACACACCAATGCAATCAGCAGGCTAACAGCTGTCCACTCATTTATATGACCGCACCCTTCTGCATTTTAGGCACGTGACCAGATTATGCAGTGTCAGCATTGCATCATGCCTTGGGTTGTCAGATTTAGCATACATAGAATATGCACTTGTAATAGCTGCAAATGCAATACAAATTATTTTACCATTGATTAAAATTGTATTTAGCATATTATCAGCATTGCTATTGTTCAGGTATTGATTTTACGTAAGATAGGCAACATAAGGTTATTGATTATTAGAACCAAATTTCTAATAGAACCAACAGAACCAAATAGAACCAATGTATGCGCTATCAGTATATTTGCCCTTTTTTAATATAGCAATTGCATTCAAAACCCTACCATTCCCACATTTTACATCACATGACAGTATGCATGACTTGGCAGTATAGACTATATGACTGTAGGTTGAACTGTACTTGATTGCTGCCAGAGAGAGTCAAGGCTCCTGTAGTGTGGAATACGAGGATGTTGTGTACCTGATCACGTTAAGAGTGACTTAGATTGATGGCACCTCCGGAAAGCTAATATCCTCTCTCTCTATAGCTGATTTTCTGATGAATGTAATCAGGGACTGACACTCGCACATCTGACAAGAGGCCATGTTCCACAAAGCAATGATGTCCTTTGACTTACTAATTCCCTGAGAAAGTAGATGTTCTCATGAAAAAGTATTATTTTGCAATGGAATTCAGCCTTTATGTGCAACACAAATGCAGAACATTTTTTTTATTAGTTAAAGGTTTCTTTTTATTAAAATAATTTGGGCTATTTATAGCATAGCTTTACTGACAATCTTTGCCAGGTACTCGACATCTGTCAAAGCACAGAGGCCCTCTTGTGGACACCATAATTTGTATCTCAATGCATGTCTAACACAACAATCTTGATGACGTGGAAATATAAAATGAACAGAGTAATAGGTAACATACTTTGCATTAGTAGATACATGCAACTGCTGTGTGCTGTATACTTAATATTTCAGTGTCATGAGTGTTTCTATTCATGCAGTAAGCATACAGAGAATTCTTAAAAGGAAGCTCTATATGAAAGCTGCAGCATGAGCGAGTCTGCATCCATCACCCTGTTTATTGCCACTGCTGCTAATTGAACAGAGCCTTGCCGAATGAGCCCCCATGTGTTCCTCTGTGCCGTGCTGCCATTGGCTGTTGTCGCGACATCACAGCCATTAATGAGACAGGGGCAGGAAGATGGATTACCCAGTGCCATATTGCCCATCATCCCCAATCAAGAACCACCCATGGAAATTGATTGTTCTAATTTGCTCTCATTATTATTATAATACCCGGACAAAATAACACACACGGCTCGCTGTCAAAGCTGCGAAAACCAGCCATTAGTTATGGGGAGACAGCAAATGCGTTTTATGAGTTTCGCAGTGAGTTGAAACGTTGGATGCAAACACATCTTAATCAGATTTCCCCTCCCTTCATCATGGTGATATAGCATCTCATTACCTCCACCTCAGAGAGCTGGGGAAGAGATGAGAGCACACATCCATTTCGATTTGAATGTCAATGTCATAGTTTTGCTTTGTGAATAATGCCTTGAACTTTCACAAAAACTGCAGCAATCGCTGATTTAAATATCATAATAAAAAGTTACACATATTAATTGTAATGCCATCTTATAGTGTAGAATATGAAAGAACACAGATAAGTGTTTTGTTGACTCTGTAAATTTTGCTTTGCCTAATAACTTCACATAGTCTCTGTCTATCAGCTCTTATAAGCTTGCCTGGAAGTCCAGTCAGCTTTTACCTGCTGTTTAGCAGTGCAACTAACCAAGAAGAACAAGTGGTCAATACCTCACAATGTGTCATACGGGATGTGTATAAGTAGCCCTGGCTCCCGTTCAGTCAGTGATGTACATCATAACAGCTTTGCCTCCAGAGGCAGATAAAGCCTCCAGCCCAGCATTGCTCCCAGCCTCACTTTGCTTACGCGGCACTCTGCTGGTCTCACGAGTCCCTCTCACTACATATTATAAGGGTTATAAGGCATGAAAACGACCAAAGCGGGGTACAATTATACACCCCTAATCAAACTAATCCCACAATGCCATGATGCTCTTGCCCTTTTTATTAGGCGATGATGAAAAAATGGCAGGTAAATCAGTTGAAGATTACACCTTAGATATTTTTATGACAGAGCCAAGAGTCCCATCATGAAAGAATATTTAGCTGGGTCAGCAGCATGTTAATGGTGGGGTACATCATCTGGAATTAGGGCTGTAATTTAAAGCAGTCTTATTACTGCGATCACTAATGTCCAGGCTTTTATTAGCGACACAACTTAATAAAAATTTAAAATATGAGTGCAAGATCTTGATATATTAATATAGGCTCTCTAAAGATGTTTCCCAATTTAATATGAAGCCAAATATAGCACCCTTCAATGTGCATTACTGAGATATGATGGAGGCTGGCTTATTAGAATGCTTTTTAAGCACTATTGTTTCTTAAAGGAATTAAAGTGCAACTATAACTTTCTAGTCTCTATAAAAGAACCCAAGTATGGGAAGATGCTTCGGATATCATAAAATCCATACTTGAGTTGTAACATATCTCTTGAAGCTTGTTTTCCTACTTTTCCCAATAGGCTCTCGGTAACCTTCAGCCCTACAGGGGAGAGGTTTGTAAATTACCAGTGGAGTTTTCCCTTTCTCACTCCTGCTGCTAGCATTTCATTAACCCCATCCTGATCTCCTCCGACCTTGACTGCTTGCCTTCACTCACAGGGGAATGGGCTCTCTCCTCAGCCCTCAGTTCTTTTCACTCACTGCCAAACGGCTTTAAGAGGCAGCCAGTACATATGTCACCAACAGCACTGTGGACTCAGCCAACAAGAAATGAGTGAGAAACAGAGATGTAGTTCAACTGCTCTTGTTGGTCTGAATGCACATTTGTGTCAGCCATTCACATTTTTTTCTCATTTGTCTGATGTGCATTTAATGATTTTAGCTTTAATGGAAGATTTCGTGCATTTCGTGATAGATGAATAAATAGTCACATCATTATGGTTATATCATCATTGTTATTACTAAATCATGTCTTAGTTGTTAATATTATTATTGTATGAAACTGTATTTATGAAACTACTGTATGTGCCAGTGAAGTTGACTTTACTGGAGATTTTTCTGACTATTCTGAGGAGTTTCGAACGTGCTGCATTGTGTCTTGCATAATTTAGTGATGTCAGATGAGTGAATCTGTCTCACAAAGAAACCAGCATAACAATCTGACAATGCACAGAGCTTCCTGTTTTAGTACATCAACTCTCTTTAATGAAGCTGGTTGTCAATGTAAGGATTGTGGAGGATTTTGCTGATGTTGCTGTTCCTTATTCCATGTGCCCATCTGCACTCTCTGAATCCCCTTTTTCCTCATATAATTTGTACACTTGCTCAGCAATGCAATTACAAGTCAGAGTTTATTGGGAAATTGTTACATTATGTGAAGTGTCTAACAAATTGCTTATGCTTCTGTAATTGGATTACAACAGCCATGTGCTCTCCCATCGGTGAGATTAGGCAAGGAAGGCTCCCACCAATCGCACAACACAAACACTGATTTTATTTGTCTTCCCTCACTTGCCCTCTCCTAACAACGTCCTTTCACCACTACTTACCAGATATCTGTTTAGAAAAACTGGCTTGTTTTCTGGTCCATGACAACTAGCCACTGAACTCATAGTGATTATCCTACGTCTCCAAAATGAGATCGATTAATGAAAGCTTGCTCAGGGCTAAAGAGAAAGCCGAAGGCACTTTTCACCCACAGGAGAGTTGCTGGAGTCAAGGATCAGACCAGCACATTTCTCAGATACAACACTCATGGGAACTGATCTTAGACATGTTCACTCATCTGATATACAAACTAAAACAAAGCTTTACAGACTGTTTAACCGGCTTGTAACTGGATTTAATGTTGTTTCTCAATATGGCACCAGATAGCATTTAATTTAATAATAGTCATTAAATATACAGTAATATACATATATAATATGTCCTGCTTTCAGAAAATAATCACATAAATGTAGGAATCTTAATATTAATATTCATAATGCTTTGGATTTTATTGTGTCTTAGATTTTTAGAGATTTAATATACTTCGGCTGAAAAAACCCGCCTCAGACTACGTATGACATATTGGAGTAATCTTATTAGACAAGCCAGGCTCTTACACAAAAAAACTAAATAGAAATAATCGATCCTGCTGCTAAGGTATGTGCTCCCAGAGAATTGAATAATTTTTATAATGTCCCACTGACACAAGATTATCCAGCAAAATAACGGCTAATCAATAGGGACTTAAGGTGTCAGTAGTAACAGATAACATACTAAAAGGGATTGATTAGAAGAATTTCCCCTTTTATGAGAAAGACTACCAAACGCAGCTGCAAAGCTTGCTATTAGGTCGGCATACTTGTCCTTAGTGAGGGCAGGAGAAAAGGGCTCAAGGAAAGACTAAAGGAGAAGAATGCTGTTGACCTAAGCATTTTGCATAACACCAGGCTAATTTATAATGTGGATAAGTCTTGTCTAAAGGGAGAATGAAAGATATCATGATGTAAATGATTTTAAATGAGATAGAACAGGCTGTTTTCACAGTGGGTGTCTCAGCAGAGGAATAAACTGAGATCTGATAGCATGAAGAAACCTTGTTGTGGTCCATCAAAAACATTCTGAGTTAATTTATTGCACATTTGTTTCAGAATGTTTGGCGTCATATGAAATATCTGAAATGTGTTCAAATCTGGATATAGTCTAAAAGTGCACAGGGTTATATGTTTATAATTTTTGACAGGTTCTTGAATTTGCTTTTTATCTGTGCTTAAATGAAAGTCTGTTCATTAATCAATCTGAGTCAGTCTCAGTAGTGAAGATCTGTAGTGGCGTCAGGGTGGCATCTGGTCTCTGACACCTCTAAGTATGGCAGCTGTTGCTTTCTATGACGAAATTCAGCTTGCATAGTCGCACACGATGTTTTCACTTCAACCAATTTTAGACCATTCAATCTTTTCTTGGAGCGTTTATTGTATATATTGAGCAAAACACTTTCCTACATGACAGCATTGAAGGAATTGTAATGACAGGAGGGGGCCAAAAGATGGACAATATCACCGGACAATATCCTGGACTGGATTTTTAGGAGCCAGGCTGCTACAAGCAATATGAGACATGAGAGAAAGCTGACTCATCTGTGTAGCCAACCATCGTGAGGCAATGATGGCTTATTTCATGACGCGAATCCTTCAGGTTCAATTATTAGAAGAATTATGTTTATAAATTTATTTTACTATGAATTTTTACCCATTTAGGCATAATATGTAATTATCTACCAGCATAGTTATATTTGATTAAATACATCGGGACATTTTATGCCCCACATTTGGCATGATAGAATGATAAAATGTACTTTTTGTGAGTAAATCTCCAGAGAGCTTTTATCTATAATGTATAAAGTATAGCATTTGAATTAAATGACATAATCTATATGCTCATCATGGCTGCACAGTATAGACTATAATAACATTGGTTCTAACAGATATTTTTTTCATCTTTTGGCTGCCATACCATACTGATATTATGCCTAACATAACTCTAAACTCCCCATTCTCTTTTACAGAGATACTACATTCATATTATCCCTAAGAAATAAACTATAATCTATGTTCCCAATATTCCTAATCGTTTGGATTTAATATCACACATTTCATACTCGATGCCACATTTAAAAGGGTTTTGAAGGCGGCACTAAATATTTGTACTAGAAACCCATGATATGCTGGTTAAAACATAAGCCTAGAAGTAAAGTGAAGGAAATGCATGTTAATAAATATTGCTAAAATTTGTATTATTGCTAAAATAAATGTGATGTATATTACATCTGCATTAGTATTTGGTCTTGCAGAGTAGAAGATATAAAGCAAGCAAGCAAAAACACTCACTGGATCAGCCAACTAGGTTCTGTATGCTCGTTGTTAAAAGTGCATCACTTTAAGACTTTGAGACCAGATGTGTTTGCAAAAATACCTATATATCATCAGCAGGAAAAAGAGTAATGTGTAATGTAAGGAAATACATCATGAAGGAAGGAAGGCTCTAAATATTCATGTATAACTTAGATATCTTTTATGATGTCATTTCAATTAGATTTTTAAAATGATAAATTAAACTTATAATAAAAACAACAACAACAACAATAATACTACTACTACTACTACTACTACTACTACTACTAATAATAATAATAATAGTAAAAATAGTAATAATAATTATGATGATGATGATTATTATTATTATCATCATCATAATTATTATTATTATTATTATTATTATTATTATTATTATTCAAGATTACAAAATACAAAATTAATTGTACGAGATTAATTGTAAAATTCATGCAAATAAAAGCAATAACATAGAAGTGCTCAATTTGTTTTTATTTACTCAGTAATTCAGGAAGGACTTAAATTTAAATCAAAGAAAACACAAATAAATAAATAAATAAATAAATAAAAATAAATATATGTAAATACATGCATACAGACATACATATGTAGTTTCCATATATTCACACATAAATAATTTATCTATATAAAATATTCTAATGGCTAATTGGCTTAATATACATTGTATATCTATCTATATCTAATGTAGATCTATATCTGCATTTATATCTATATACTTTATATACTATGATATTATTTTATATTTGCGTATTTAGCTTAAAGATATGTTTTGTTTCTTTTTTCATTTAATTGTATGGTTTACAATAAAGAATGTATACTTGCTTAGCTCTAGGCCATTATATGTGTATGTAAACTATTTTTTCCCATATGGTAAAAATGTGGTGTAGTACCATGCCTATTGTCCTCGCCTCTCTTTAACTAGATTTGCACTCGCTTTATGAAGTGTGTGATGAGAATGCACACATGCTGTTCACTTCATTTCAGGTGGACTCACTGACATCCTCAACAAAAGAGTCTGACCCCTGCACCTCCTTGTTTTCAAACATTAGGGTAATTCCCTATGCAAATGGGGCGCAGCATTGTGCTTTGCCTCGTGGGTCTTCCCAGCTCCTATTACAATCGCAGCTTTGACTGATTACCCTCTGACAGCTCCAATGTGGGTGCACTTACCCAGATTGACATAATCATTAGGGGTGGGCAGACCTAGAACCAGAGCTCGACAGTTTTATCTATGTGAAGATACCCCATATCCCTCCTCCTCCTGCTTTACCAAAGCAGCTGAGACTCTCCTCTTACGTACTTCACTCTCGGTTAAACACAAGCTCACACATAAAAGAGGCAGAACTCTCTCGCCCACCCCATTGCATTCATCATCCTGAAGTTAATTGGTGTGTGCTTTAAGCAAATTTCCTACAGCCCAACCATCATGCGGCTGCCTAAAGATGCTGGGCAGAATGTTGACTGCTGACCCACTGTCATGTGCTGCCTATTGATTAAACTGAAGGAGTAGCCCCTCTGATAGAGTTCCAGTCTGGAGAATCCATTATCCCCATGAAAGATCGGGAAGGAGGTAGAGTGTGTATCTGTGTGTGTGTGTGTATAAATGTGTGATTATCCATCAATATGTTAGATGAATGGGGGTTAAACTCAGCCCTGATTTAGAGTTTCTGTTTGAACTTTCCCTAAGCTAATCTCCCTTCTTCCTGTCCTGAGCTCAAATCACAAACGCTTTGCCTGTGCTGAGGTATTGCCAATTTTATCCAAATGGCAGGTGGAGAATAGATCATGGTGGCAAAATAATCAAGGGTTTTAACTGATTGTAATTGAATCGATCTAATGGAATAGGGAGCAGAGGATCATCTAATATTTGCTAAATGAAAGGAGAGATAGTTCTGCAGGGTAGCTCGCTTTATTTATGGCTTAAATTTTAACCAGATAAAGACGTCACAGATTAATGCCTTATACCAACTCCCTGAGTCTAGAGGAAAGGAGCATTACTCTTTTAGCTGAACGTGTACCCAGCTCCATAATGAATGCAGATTACTGACCCATAAAATAGAATAAAAAAAGGCAATCTTGTGTTGTGGATTCACATTATCACCACTGCCACCCCCTCCCTCTACCGTATTCCTGCCATTCCCTAAGAAGCTCTGAGTCTCAATCAGGAGGGAATGGGCATTTGTGACAAGCAGTTCACTGTAGGGTTAATTAAACAGTGTGCTTTACCACAGCCACTGTCATCTGCTGAAACACAAATCCATCAGTCACACACACATATCCCTACACACAACATACACATGTCTTAGTGCCAGGGGTTGGCTATCTCTCAGTGACAGACAGGAGTATTAAATCTTATCTGGTTTATCAATTATTACTGTAATATTACTGGATGGATTAGTCAGTAGGCAAAGACATTTCTCAGATTTATTACGCAACTCTTTGTTTTTGCATTTGTCGTATAGGGAAATGTTCTATGAAGTTCAATTTATGCATATTTCATATTTAGTACTGAGCCGAAGAAGTGCTGGAGAATGCAAACAGATCATGCTATAGATTAATTTGGCCTTAAGTTCTGAAGTATGTCATAAACTGTATAATGTCACTTCATTAAAAATACCTTGCTATGAGGAAATGTGCAATTTCTTTTAAAGTGATATCTGCTTTAAAGCTGTGGTTTAAAGCCTGGAGAAAGATGAGGAATAGTCTCTTTAATATATCAGTCAGCTATATCATGGCATCATTTTTAAGTTAAGAGGCACACACAAACAGAATTTTCCCCTGTGGACAGATTGCCTTATAGAGGATAAACATGGCTCTCTGCTGGACAAATAGGGGTTTCTATGGGTTTAATGCACTATAAACAGAATGCTTCAGCGCCATTGGTACTTTTTTCCCCAGCATATGTGGCCTGACACTTAACAGGAAGACATTGAGCAGAAAAGTACTTTACCGGCCCTTTTAATATGGCAAAGCAATATGAGTATCTAGCCTCTCTCTCTCTCACAGATTCATACAGGCTTAATGTACCTCTCCCAAATCCCATTAGCTGACAGGCTGTTGAAACAGCTTGAATGTGCGAGGCTCATGCTTGAGGGATCAGGCCAAACTGGAAGGTCTGGCACCCATTCAACTCAACAGAAGCCGTTGCTACTCCTCTTTAGAGAGGGACGGGCGACAAAGAGCTCGTCAGCACTCGCCACTCAAGAACCAGCAGGGATGCAAAGTGTACAGTGGTTAACTTGCTAACATGGAGAACATGTAGGCACATGCTTTAAATGCTGTTAAGCACCACAGACACAAAATTTAAGCCAGTGTATTCATGATCATGACAAATGGGAAATGTGTGTTGTATACTATATATGTCATAAAATATCTTATAAATCTCATTTATTTTTTACACATTTCAATGCATAACCTTTTTGCTTTTATGGATCTTAGTGTACCTTCTTCTGCTTGCTTCTGCAACATGTGAATATACCCCAGAGCTTTTTATGGGTTGAGTTGAAAACCCAACCAATCTCTTATAACATATTGCAATGCACCGCTCTTTAAAGAGCACAAGCTGCTGCAAAAAATAGGTCATTTCATTTAAAGGTGACAAACATGCCTTTAATGGTCACATGGAGAGAATATTTCCCCCTTCCATGTCCACTGGAGAATAATTCAGGATCGTAACATTTGGGCTCGCAGTCCAGAGCTTGGATAAAATTTGCATGTGTAAGAGAGTGAGCATCCACTGGGCCCCTAGGGAAGTGATACCCCTCAGCATTGACATTTTATCCGCACCATACACTGCTGAGTCCTGCTTGAGCATTTATAGCAACAAAAACACAGAGTCAAACCATGCACTGTGCCCTACATATGTATTATCCACACAGAATACTCAAATATTTGCCTTGTGTTGAGATTACTTAAATGGCACCAGCATTATTATATAAAATATGTCTTGTGCGTTTCGTTAAAAGTAGTAAATAAAGCAACTCTGGTAGAATAAGTCTAATAAGTGAAAATTGCTCTGCAAGCCCAGTCAGTCAGGCTTACTACTCTCAGTTTGTCACTTTTTGGACTTGGAAGACTGAAAACATTTAAAGATCTCTTGTGATTTTCTACATCTGCACTACATTTGCCTGGTAAAGTCTTAGGCATTTGAAATGCATCTGTTGTCTTGAAGATATAAGGTGCTGTCTGCAGGCCACACGTTGTTAATATGGATGTTCACAAATGAAGAGTGATTTTAATTTCAGCTTTTATAATGAGATAAAGAGACGTGTCTTGTCCAGAGTGAATACGAATGCAATTTTTCATCATATTCATAAACCATTCTGTGCTGATGGGTTCATTACCATCAAATTAGAGATAAAAATCATGCTAGTGCCCTGAAATGATGTGGAAAGACAGCACTGATAAGATTAATGATAAATACATTAGTGTTGGGCCAGACGTGTCTCAGATTCTCTACCATGCGTATGAGTTTATTGAGAAGCAACCAGATTCGATCCAGCCAAAGGAGCAGTGCCAACATCACACTGCACATTACAGTGGAGGCAGGCATTACCTTCATGAGACCAGAAGAAATGTAGCTGAATGACACTGGCCTTACCTCTGCTGTGCAGCTGTAGTGAAGACAGAGAGGTTGTCAGCATGATTGGAGGAGACATTGGTTCAGGTGTCTTTTAAGCAGCGGCTGAGCTTGGCGTTCCAGGGTGGCCGAGGACGTCCTATGGACAGAGCTGCACTACTGTGACATATCGCCACAGCTGACAGCTTTTAACGTCCCATCTAATTTATGTCGTGTGGGGAATGGGAATGAAATGTTAATAAAGAATCTCTGCATCACATATTCTTAACTGCAGCCTCAGGCTTCTCCCTGCATCTGTCATGGAGATGGATACAGGAAATAGCAGGAAGGAGGGGCAGAAGGAGTGAGTTCGATAGGAAGTCTGCTTCGCCAAATATTTGTGGAGATCAAAGATTTGGAGTCTTCCAAAGAATCAGACTTCTACCGAATGCAAATGATCTTGCCACACATACCAATACAAACTAGTGATTAGTTCCATGTACTCAATTTCCTAAGAGAGTATTTAGGCAACATGAATTGACTGCAAACTGCTTTGAGTGGCTAACATTTATCTCATGTCTCCAGGCTGTCATTAAATAGATTATCTTGTCTGATTAGTTAAACATGATATTGAGCTGTTTGGATTCCCTCCAGCCAGAATGATGGATGAGCAGGGTCATCTTACACAGCCAGGCCTGAAGAGGGCAATGTGTGCACGTGTCTGCTTAAACTTCAGGAACGTTTGCGCCGACTGGACACACATGCCAGTCATGACCTTTTGAAAATAATGACAGGAGCAAGAGTCATTTTCAGACACTGTCTGAGGGTTAGAACAAAGGACCAGAGTCATTTCTGTATTATACTTCTAATCACCCTGGCTTCAAAACTAATAGGAACTTTGTAGGAATAGATTAAAAGTAGACTACGTATCTCATCAGCATCATGTCCACTATATAAAGTGCTCAAAGCACTCACTTCCTGGAGCTAATAGCAGCTGAAATGTGGTCAGCCTGTGGCAGTATTACTGGAAAGCACCCTAAGTGGAAAAGTTGAGTTTAAATAGTTTTTGGTAATTACCATGAGGTTAAAGTTAATATATCGCACACAGCGGGAG
Organism: Xyliphius kryptos; assembly: GCA_025769995.1. Classification (NCBI taxonomy): domain Eukaryota; kingdom Metazoa; phylum Chordata; class Actinopteri; order Siluriformes; family Aspredinidae; genus Xyliphius; species Xyliphius kryptos. The sequence continues at coordinate 12,416,085 of JAOUQT010000036.1, forward strand.
CATTTTATGGCCTTTTGCCTTATATCGCCTACCCAGTTACCCCAGCACTCAGAGTGCAGGCAGACATGCGAGAAATTAAAAGTGGGGCCGAGACCGATTACTAAGTGCTCTGATATTCGGCGAGAAAGGGAAGCCGGACACAGAAAGGACATCTTTAGAGTGTGGGGATGTCCATAATCAAATAAAAGATACAAGAAACCGTATGAAACAAAAGAATCTCATATCCGTAATGGTCAGCAGCTCAGGTCCTGTCCCTGGACCATTGGCTTTTGTGGTCAGATTCAATTTCAGATATTTTATAGTGGCACTGCCACTCCATTAAGACTCATTTCCTTCACACCAGTAGTGACTTTGGGGGACCCAAGGAATTTGAAGGCCAATTGACTTTTAATATGAATCACGCTGTGATCACCCCATACCCGTCCCCTGCCTACAAATTAGAAATGGCAAGCACAGTGTCCGTATCCAAACACTCTTTTCGTGTTTTCTGTTCATGGTCCACAAGTCACACACCTCCACCCCCTCTCTGCAGCAGTGTGTTTGTGAGTGCCGAGTGCTCAGTTGGGTGTGTCTGTGTGTGGGGGGGTGTGAAATAGCAAAAGCCCTATGGATCTGTGTTTTTGCAGTGTACACTAGTGGTGTTTATTGAAACACTTATCCTTGCTTCAGTTAATTAAAAAAAAGAAGAGCGTTTTTTGAATTGAAGGTCTTACCAAACTAAAGGCAAAGGACATGTAATAATATCACTACATACAACATGCCGTTCTATAAAGTAGGCTAGGTGGCGTTGGATCCATTCAGGTGACTATAAGCAGGGGAAAAAACAGCTCTAAAATCTACTTGCCTCTGTGGCTATGTATTGAATGTGACATTCTTAGGTGCACCTTTTTATTCTGTCCATCAACACCCTGAGGAGAAAAGAGAAAGCGTGATTTACAACTACAAGAAGCTTAAAATTTCAGTCTTCTGCCCCCTACTGGCCTTTTGGGTGCTGTGTGTCGTTGTAAGTCCCAGGGCTCATTCATTAGTATGCACAAGCTTTCTCTCATTGTGTGTAGCAAGAGCGGGCTGAGACAGCGAAGGGGAGACAGTATTTTATCCACGCTTGCCAGTATTATGTGGCTGAGCGAGAGATTCACATTATCGTAATGGGAAAGTCAGCGCAGCGAGATGATGCCCTGGAGCCACGCCACTGATTGGCTGCAAAGCTGTATTTATATATAGCAAAGCTGAGTTCACTTTTAGTTCAGAGCAGGAGAAGAGGAAGAGGCCTGACAGCCTGGTTGCTACTTTATCTGCTTACACGCAACACAGCTCCGCCTGCAGTATCACATGCGTTCGGCCATGAACCAAAAGCCACAGGCACAATCTTATTGTATCCAAGTCTTCAAGATGATCTTCATTTTTATGCATTGCGTCCCAATAAACGTTTTATTGGCCTTGAAAACTGCAATGGCTGTGCACATTGTTGTGTTTTGAAGAATATGTATCTCTTTGTGCTTGTTTGTGCGTAAGAGAGAGAGAGAGTTTCATTCACTATGGGAATTGGGCACTGGTACAAATATAGAGTTGAGACTGTAAACAGTGTGACACTACTTGAAGCTTTTCTTTCTAATCAGCTATAACGACTGTGCCAAGTCAGAGCTTCTTTGAGCACTCAGCTGTGTTGCGTGTGCTGCCTGTATAGAAATGTTGCAAAGATATATTTCTCACAAGAACAGAACGTTCTGAAATTGGTGGTACATTTTGGACTTGAAAAAGCATGCAATGTGAGACGGATATAAAGAGGTATCATAAGGTGTTAATGGCTCATTAAATAAGTGACTAGAGTAGGTAATGGCTGCTTGATTAGCACACATCTCATCAGGCAAAGTCAACTGTTACATATTATACCAAGCAAAATTGCTTAGACTGCTTTCAATAGGGTTTTCTACACACAGTCTCTATAATCATACCATCTGTGTCGACCATGACATGTAATTTGATGCCACATACAATGGTTTTGGCTGACTGGGGGTTGTAACAAAGTAAATGTTGTGGTGGCTAAATGTAAGGCAGATCAGATGGTGCCCAAGGGTGTAGTTTTAATCGGAAGTGGGATGAACACATCTAATTGTCTTTCCATTTTTGTATTTGTCTATTTCCAAAAACATTTAAAATCCACATCTATCTACTTAGTTGCAATACGGGTTGATGGAAGAAAGACTGAGATAAGATTTCAGATGCTAAATATGAGTAATGCAATCCTATTGATACATGCAATCCAGGTGCTCAGCCCCTTTGTATATTAAAAAGAGCATTAAGAGTTACATAAAAATATATTTATTCATTTATTCATTAATTCATTCATTCATTCATTATCTTCCACTTATTCCTTTATGAGAGTCGCGGGGGGGGGTTCCTCATGCCCATCCAGGGGAGAACGTCTCGGGCGCTGGGCAGATGCACCCAGGACAGGGCGCCAATCCATCCCTGGGTACACACTCACTCACACAGTCACACACACACATGCACACACT
>JAOUQT010000036.1:12457951-12468661 GCA_025769995.1 Xyliphius kryptos
GGGGTTAGACAATGAAACTGAAACACCTGGTTTTAGACCACAATCATTTATTAGTATAGTGTAGGGCCTCCTTTTGCTACCAGTACAGCGTCAATTCATCTTGGGAATGACACATACAAGTTGTCTAAACCCTGTAAATGTAAAATGTTGATTTAACAGACCATCTGCTTCCCGCCTCTTATCTGATGGACTATGCAAAGGTTTTAATAATAAAAAACTGTGAGCCCTCACTTGTAATATAAACCATATCTCTAATACTGTAACTGATAAGGGTTTGACTGGTTCAATTTACTTCCCTAATTTTTTTTTTTCATCTTTTGCCTGCCACCAAGGGTTTCTACAGCAAGTTACTTGCATTACAATCTGGCACATGTTTACCCCAAAGGTATGGGGTAAATCAGTCCCAAAAAAGCCAATAATGAAAAATTAAGGCATGGAAAACACCGGGATATAATGAAAGATGTCACATCTGGGCCTGTTTTATAGTCAACAAATCACCTATGAATGATTATTATTTAATTCATCTAGCAACTACTTCCTTGTTTGAACAAATACAGTAACAAATGCAAGTCTCTACTAAATGGCACACATTCATATGCAAGTCAACCCATGGCCACCGCTGCAGCTCCACAAATGCACATCGCTAGTTCATTACTGCCTCTTGGATCAACCATATGGCCGCAGTGTGACCTTCAGTTGGATGTTTGTTGATGCTTCATCAACTTTTAGTAGATACTATGATACTGTTTAGTAGAAACAGCCCCAAGTGCAGCTGTTGCTGAAACACTGGCCCCACATTAGCAGAGGGCTACAACTGTCCTTGGTCAAAGCGATTCTGTTCACTCATAGCTAATGCTGTGCAGAGGAAACTACACCATCTTATACTAAAGATGTAACCACACTTTATCAGTGATCATATGCCACTTGCCAGGTGTTCCTAATACAGTGATGGTTCAGTGCAACTCTCTAGACAGTATAAATCAATTCCATCATGGTTCAAATGTGGCGGTTGTTTATAGAGAAATAAAAACGAGATTGCAGACCAATAGGAGTGAGAACATAAATACCAGTGCTGGTTCCAGTAATCATGTCACTGTTGACAGAACACAAACGATGCAGGTGTCATTTTTCCACTACCTAGCATGCTGAATCAAACCATCAGCAAGACATTTCGAAATTTTATACTAAATATTGGCAGATTTGAAATTTCAATAAGAGGCTGGAAAAGTTAAAGGTACAAACAATTGCAACCCATCAGGGCAATTGGTCATTAACATGACTGGGTATAAAAAGAGCATCAGTAGCAGAGGCTCTCAGAAGTAAAGATGGGAGGAGGATCATCAATCCCCCCAATTCTGTGCCGACAAATAGTGGAGCGATATCAGAAAGCAGTTCGACAGTGCAAAACATTTCATCATCTACAGTGTGTAATATCATCAAAATATTCAGAGACTCTGGAAGAATATCTGTGCGTAAGGGTCAAGGGTGAAAAACAATACTGGGTGCCCGTGATCTTCGGTCTCTTAGACAGCACGGCGTCACATTTCTAGAAAACTTTGTGTGTAAACACAATTGGCCGTGCCATTCGCCGTTGCCAGCTAAAACTCTATAGTTCAAAAACGCAGCCGTATATAAACAAGATCCAGGAGCACAGAAGTCTTCCCTGGGTCAAGGGTTATTTAAAATGGACTGTGAAAAAGTGGTCAGACAAATAAAAATTTGAAGTTCTTTATGGAAATCAGGAACTCCGTGTCATTTGGACGAAAGAGGAGAAGGATGATCCAAGTTAATATCAGCGCTCAGTTCAGATGCCTGCATCTCTGATGGTATGGGGTTGAATTAGTGCGTATGTTATGGGCAGCTTACACATCTGGAATGACACCTCCAATGCTGAAACAGATATTAAGGTTCTAAAGCAACATAAGCTCCCATCCAGATGGGACCATCTCTTTCAGTGAAGACCTTGCATTTTCCAACATGACAATGCCAAACCACATACTGTACCAATTACAGCATCATGACTGTGTAGAAGAAGGGTCCGGGCAGTAAACTTTCACCCATATAAAACATTTGGACCATCATAAAATTAAAGATATGACAAAAAAGACACAAGACTTGAGTTCTCAGACATTTATAGACTGTTGTATACAGAAAAGGGGATGTCTTAGAGTGGTAAACATGGCCTTGTGCCAACTTTTTTGAGATGTATTGTTGTCACTAAATTTTAAATCACCTATTTTTTTCTTTAAATGATACATTTTCTTAGTTTAAACATTTGATTTATCATCTATGTTCCATAAACATCAGGTTGTGAGACTAGGGCATTAACATCTGGGAACTAATGCAAGAGCTACAGGAACTTTGTTTCAATGTGCATAACGTGTCAGAAATGGCATCGAATGTGCAATCTGTGACAATATGTAATATGAATAGTGCTCCAACAAATAATAAATGAAATCAAACAGAAGAGTGTCAAGAGGCTGGTTTCAAAAGTGATTCCACTATGTCTAATATTGTGCATGTGTATGTATGTAGACTGGAAATCTTAGTTGGTATGAGATGCTGGAAAACAGACAGCTTTTGTTACTGAGATTTATTCCCCAGCTGCAACAGTTATAATTATACTTATATAGGTTATGTTATATCTGGAAGCTTGATAATGAGAGTATGTGTGTTTTTGTTGCTGTTGTTTTTGATTTATATTTTTATTTAATTTAGTGTGGACATTATTCAAATAAAAACATATGAAATGTAGAAAGTTATCCTTCTGTTAATCTAATCTTTTTTTTGTATTATTACAATGTTCTATTATTCTCACAGCTCACTTAGTATGTTAAGCTTGTTGGTTTAGTTTGAATGAAGTGATAATGGTGGCTCAGTATGCTGGCTTTTGGGACCATGCATGTTGGGTCAAAATGTACTTTTCTGGTTTTTGAATGAGTGACATCCATCATAAAACTCTGTAGAGTATAAAGAAAACAACTTCAGCGTAAGACATCGGTTATGATTTCATTTTTAACAAATGATTATTTATTTGAACCCTTCAGCACACTCTTTCTGTTATGTGTGAAAAAAGTCAGCTGCCTGTTTTTGTAGTCTAATATATAATGCAATTGTGCATTTTGAAGAAACCGATTGATTATTGAAAGATTTATTACATATTGATTGATTCATGTTTCATCCCCATTTACATAAAAATAGATAGTTGAATAAAAATAAAAAAATAAGAGTAGTTTTAGGTTATTTAAAAGTACATTTAATAACAATTTTACAAAAAAATCAGCAAAAAACGAGGAGCAACATTGAAAGAGAAGCGTAAACTGTTTTACTATAGTGAGACTATTAAAATGTAATTATTATTTATATGAATTGCATGTTTTAATATATAATGAAACGTTTTGGGGTTTTTTAGCAAAAAATAAAATCCATGTAAAAAAATTTTCACCGGTTTCTAACACAATTTTAAATATTTATTAAATGGTCAGCATATGACAAATTAAAACAGCGATAAATAAGAGTGTAATAGTAATAATAATAATAATCACAACAATAATAATTGTTGTGATTATTATTATTATTATTATTATTATTTCTGTTAATATTGTTATTGTATTATTATTTTTATTATTATTAATTATTATTATTGTTGTTGTTATTATTTTTACACTCTTATTTATCGCTGTTTCAATTTGTCATATTATTATTATTATTATTATTATTACAGTAAAATAGTTATATGTTCTATGCTTATACAGTTATATGTTCTAGACTTGTCTTGGCTAGACCACCCTCAGAGCTAAATAAGGATTAAATGAGGTTGAATGTTAAAATCGTGGTGCTTTTAGATTCAAGCACAGAGTAGCTATGGCGACCTCCATCACAGCAGATGTGTGGATAGATGATTTAATGTCTTTAGAAAAAAAAGGCAAAGCCAAACTTAGTGAATAGGTCCAACTAAGGTCTGTGAAATCGGATAGCTCACTCTCGGAAGCAATGAATAAATGAAATAATAATCCTGTCTAGCCAGAACATAGACATTCCACAAGCCTTCATAACAAAATTACACATTTTCCCAAGTTATATACGGTGTATATTTCAATCATTTCCAGATCACAACTAGCAATTATAAGAGTTTTAATATAAATAGAAAACTTATTAATTTAATTTGGAATAATTAATATTACTGAAAAAAATAATTAGCTGAAATGCAATACAGTCTTTTATTTTTGATATATTTTATAATGTGATATATTTTATATTTTGAGTTTGTTCTGCAGATATTACAGAGTTGTTGCCTATTTGAAACTGATTAGATGGCGTCTCCTAGATTAGCGAGTTAGCGGCTGTATCGGAAACTGCAGGGTTATTGTCCCAAAAGCGCTTTTGAGATCATAACTTCCGGGTTTTTTTCGCGTAAAATTTAATTGCGTCACGCGTTACGCAGCCTACGTACTCTGTATTCTTGGCAACGCCATCACGCGCAATCGTTTCACTGGAGTAGTTATTGTGTATTTTTATAAACAGTGTACGCTATCTGCATTTTCAGTTCATACTACGTCTGATTGTTTAACGCCTAAAAATGTGATTTTTTTGTTTTTGTTTTAATGAAAATAAAATAGAACGATAATTAAATAAAAAACCTAGAATAATAGAAAGTAATTAAATAAATAACCTAGAATAAAGGAAAGTAATTGAATAAATAACCTAGAATAAAGGAAAGTAATTAAATAAATAACCTAGAATAAAGGAAAGTAGCTGTAGCATTTTACATTTAAAAAATCGATGTGAATAAACAAACTTGTATTTGCCTTAAAAATCACCTTAATGTTTCTGCATAAACGAATATATTATCTCTTACTACAGAGGTACTGCACTTCCTGCACAGCTCTCTGCCTGACACTTTCAAATCTCCTCAAGGTCAGTCAGACATACATGTTTTCTACGTAAATAACTCCATAGAAAACGAATAAAAATCAATGCGTTTTAAAATGACAAATAACCAAATTATTATATTATTAATGGAAATTGGCTTTCATTCACCAAATTAGATCCGGAAAAAAAGACAAAAAGGAGAAAAGGTTTGTATTTCTACGTAAATAAATAAGTTTAATATAATCCTTTTAGATGCTGTGCAAAAAAAGCTGAAAAAAACCCCAACGCCAAAAATATAGGAGCAAGAATAGCAGGTGATTTTTAGAGATGAAATATCTTACTGCTGAAATGTGTTGGCCCTTTGCGTCTGAGTTATGGCATAGAGGATATGGAGCAGATGAGAGAGGCGATTTCTTTCTCTCTCTCTCTGCCTTTCTTTATCTTTCTCTCTCCCTCTTTCTCTCTTATCAATGTTGTTTTCTACCTTGATTCATATCTCCTTTGTCAAATGTATAATAATAATAATATAATAATAATAATAATATAATAATAATATGAACATCATAAAATGCATGTTAATTGCTATCTAACAAAATAATAATATTTTTATAATAATATACTTAATTGAGTACTGAGTAATTTCTTGTATGTATGCCTTCGATTTTAAAAATTCCTATCGACAAATAATTAATATGGAAGAAATAGTGGGGGTATTAGGCATTCTAATCGGGTTTTTGCTCCTCCTTCCGGCCATGCCCTCTAATTAACGGAGTTCCTACTTCGCTAAAGCTCACACTGGACTCTAACATATTTAAAGAGTATAGAGACAGAGAGAGAGAGAGGGAGAAAGAGGGAAAGAGAGAGAGAACGAGAGAGAGAGAGAGCCACAGGATATAATTGATTGTCTCGCTATCAACAATAACTTGTTAGTATAGTCAATTCCGGTTGCTTTTGAGGCTGGCTGTTTGTGCTGAGGCATCAGAGGCTTGCGGATTGTTGAGCTCTTCGAGCTTGACTCCATTACACAGGAACTGTGGCCAGGAGAACTGCCACTTTAAAAGGACTCCAAGTTCTCCAACCCTGCGGCAAAACCCAGTACATCATGTTGCTGTGCATGTAATTGCACACATTTTGGACCGCGTCTTCAAATTCGTTTCATTTCTTTTCTCGGATAAAAAATACGAGTATATCTGTTTTATTTTCTTAAATACGTTCGCACGTTTTATTCACTGAAATAGAAATATTTGCTGCAAAGTTGAAAAGACGAAAACATGACCTCCAAAGAAGACGCAAAAGGCGCATCGGTTGAGGAGAGAAGGCGCAGTCCGCTGGACCATCTACCACCACCCGCAAACTCCAACAAGCCTCTCACGCCCTTTAGCATTGAGGACATTTTAAGTAAACCCTCCGTGAAACGAAGTTACTCCCTGTGTGGCTCAGCGCATCTTCTCTCGACCGGTGAGAAGCTCCAGACAGCGTCTCACCCGTTAGGCAGCCGGGCTCTGCTCACACACACCTCTCCTCTGTGCGCGTTGGAGGAACTGGCCAGCAAAACATTCAAAGGCCTGGAAGTCAGTGTTCTTCAAGCCGCTGAAGGTAAATACATCAAACTGCGTATTCAAATAATAATTCTGAAATAATATGTAAAATATTATGTAAAATAATATTTATGTAAAATACTTAAAATAAGTATATAAGCATTCATTAAAATATATGAACTATTTAAAAGAATTATCGTTATACTTTTATTTCGTTCTCAAGAATTAAAATTTCAAATGTAAATATATTGTTTTTATAAATTAACATTTAGCAGGTTTTACATGTAATATCTTAAATAAAGAGTGTAATGAATAAATATTAATAGATGTAGTGTATATTAATTCCATATTCCATATGCCTTTACATTTAATTAATATGGAAAAAATAATAATTCGTGGAGCAGATAAAATTATTTAAACATTATTCAAACAAACAAACATTTAAACAAATGTTGTTATTATTATTATTGTTGTTGTTGTTATTATTATTATTATTGTTATTATTATAATTATTAAGAATAAAAATAATTTTATTACCGTTGTTAAGGTTATGGTTGTTGCTGGTGCTGGTGCTAAGTCTGGTGATGTGTCATTTGTTTTGTACAATAATATCACAAATGTTGCATTCTCGGTGTGTTTCCCGGTTTGTTTTTTTAGGAAGAGACGGCATGACACTGTTTGGTCAGAGGAATACTCCCAAGAAGCGGAGAAAGTCGAGGACAGCCTTCACTAATCATCAGATATACGAGTTGGAGAAGAGGTTTCTCTATCAGAAATATTTATCTCCAGCAGACAGGGACCAGATCGCACAGCAGCTGGGTTTACCCAACGCGCAGGTTATCACCTGGTTCCAGAATCGTCGAGCCAAACTCAAACGTGACCTGGAGGAAATGAAAGCGGACGTAGAGTCGGCCAAAGCCGTAGGCTCAGTGCCTTTCGATAAAATTGCCAAATTAGCGGACCTGGAAAAGTGTGCAAACGGCATCGGTGCGGCTCAGGTGAACGAATCTGCTGGACTGTGCGGGAGACAGAGGGACAGTCAGGGGCCTGAATCTCCGTCGTCGCCATTGACAGATCACACCAACAGCAAAGACAGCTCTGAGGACGAGGAGGAGGAAATCGACGTTGATGACTGATGCACAGAATCCACCGTTTACGAACCAGTTTTCCTTAAAACGCTAGAGTTAAAAGTGCCATTAATGCACCAAATGTATTTAAAAGACTCATGACATATGAAAACTCAAAAGCATGGACAGTTTTCCAGATTTATTTATGCAATTACAGTTATATAAGCATCGCAATCATGTAGCTTATTTATTTAAAAAAATGTTAGTTAAAGCAAAGCAATAAGTACCTTTACATAACTCTCTCTCCCTATCTCCTTCACTCTCCGTTCACACACACCCACACACAAACACACGCATACACACACACACACACACATAATTGCCCGTTTAGACCACACATATACCGTGTTTTGAGAAATGTATAATGCATGTTATATTTTCTGTTATAATTTTTTTTTTATAATGACTGCAGATCCGACATATGTCCCCTAAACGTTCAAAAAGGCTACAAATTTCACACGTGTAGAACGTGTGTCCACGTAACGAATATATATATATATATATATAACTTTAAGGTTTGATATAGCACATTTTGTTACAATACATTTCATATTGACGCGACTGCGTGTGGGAAAATAACAGGAACAAGTGTGGTTCAATTTAGACGTTCGCATTTTGAATATATTTCTTATAGTTTGTATGCCTGTAAGTGCCTTTCAAACCAAGACACCATTTAAACCCAGTGTAAAAAGTGTAATGTATTTAAAGGAAATAAATTCTTTTTTTCACAAAATAATATCGTATTAATGTTTAGTTTCATTCAGATAAATTCAATACTATTTTCTCAAATGATCACTCCATTTAGATATATGCAGTTCAAATACGGAGTGTGTTCATGCTCTTTATTTTATAAACGTCAGCTGCACGTGCTGCAAAAGCAGGCATCCGTGTGTTTTTATACAAACGTGGACTATTACAAACATGAACTAACCTCTGCCCTTTTTGTCTCGACTTTTTCTTCGCCTTTTATTTTTAAACAGGCGTAGCCTTTGTCCATTCGAGAGCTGTTTTCAATGAGCTATACCTTCAATAGATTTATGTGAGAAACAGAAATCTGGATGGTTGAATGTGGGATAAATGGCGCCTGAAAACGCCGGGTTTTGGGCCAGTTTCTCGGTGGTTGGGATGCAGTGTGTTTGCCGAAAAGCCACGTCGCTGTCATTTTTAGTGCCGAGCGTGAAACTCGGGGACAAATGAGCAGCTTTCCCCCGTGTGACAGCCTACAATGGAGCATCTCCAGCCTCCCGCGGTTCTCAATGCTGAGACAAGCGTGTCCCGTCGCCCCGAAAAGGACACAAGCGTTTGGAGGCCATATGGTTTTTGAATTTTCTTCACAATTTCAGACAATTTGATGGATTGCGTTAGCCCTCCCTTCAAAGTGTTTCGCTCAGTTTTCACAAAGACGTTAATGCATACATAGTCCCATGCGAGGGCATCTGAGCCCATTATTGTGCCCCTTTTCTTTCTTCTTGTCCTGCTCGGCTGTTTTAAACCAGTCTATGAATCACAATGAAATAGACTTGGATTGTGTAGAGGTGCATGGCCTCTTCTGCCTTTATGTGTTTCTATTAGGGGCTTTTCGGCAAGCAGAATAAAACGCTTCACATTGTAACTCGATTGACCTATTTGCTATATTATAAGCAGAAGTTAGATCAACTGTGTGACGGTATACCGTATAATTAAACATACTTAAAGGCACGGTCTTGGATATTTATGAACGCATTCATTTTGTAGTGCCTCGATATTATCCAAATTATGTAGCATGTAAACATCATTAAAATAAATGTATACATTAGACTGTTATTGCTAGTCCAGTAATAATTATAATAATAATAATAATAACACAAGTTGTAATAATAATATTAATTATTATTATTTTATTCTATTTTATTTTATTTTTAAAGATATTTAACGTACGGTTTTATTTTCTAAAGAAATTATTTCCAATGATGATCTTTAATTTTTTTTGTTTGATTAAACTACAGTTGACTAACTAATTTTATTCCCAGATTTTTCAGATGTGTGCTCGTCATAAACCATTTTAATTAAGAGTTACTAAAAAATTTAGTTTCCCCACTTTATTTTTACATAGTGTGTTATTAAATCTCTCAACTTATATTTCTAAATACAAATTATAATAGTTTCTACTAAAATTGAAATTGCCATAAAATTAAAGGGGAGGTTAAATATTACTGTCAATTATTTTTAGCCTACAGTTTTTAGCCTATTAAAACCAAGATGATTCTGGGCATGCGCGATGGTATTTTTTAATGTATTGCCAAAATAATTTTTCTGCACATTTGTTTCCCTTTTGCATATCTAATAACAAAAATGATTACTAGTTATTACATTATCAGCATAGAGAAAGAAAGAGTGAGAAAGAGGGAGAGAAAGAGGGAGAGAAAGAGAGAAATCTAATTTTACTCTTCTTCAAAATGATGTGTCATATGATCACTTTTCACAGTAAAGTTAACAGTTTTCACAGTTCACTTCTGACTGAACTTTTCACAGTTTATATATTTTACCATATACACAGAGTAATAACAGAATGGACAAATCAAAGTTTGCTGATATGTCAGAGCTGAGCGAGTTACTGGAGCACAAATTCTTATTTTATGAGCTGTTGTTAAACGTGGCAAAGATAAGTAATACTACTACAATCCGAAAGAGCAGAAAGTGGTAATTAATCCCCAAGTCTTAAGTGTATTTCAGTAAGAAAGAGGGAAAAAATCACTAATTCAATCGTCCGGAAAATTGAAGTTTGATGCATGAGTCGCTGCTGAAAGAATGGGGTTTGCACACACAGCTTCCCTCTCCATGGACACTAAATTGTACAGCATGTAAGATGGGCACGTTTTACAAATATTATTTATAAAATTAAAATGCCATACTCGTATTGTTTAAAACGATTTAACAAATAACTACAATAAACATTAGATAGATAGATAATTGAATGCTATACAGCAGGTTGAGTGGTACGCTAAAGTTTTAGAGTTATGCTCAGGGTTAATTTTGTACACTATTTAATAAGGGCATAGGAGAAAGCAGACTCAACCGTGGAGCCAAAAATCGCGAGGCAAATGTGTATGACATTACAATCAAAGAAATATTGTTGCCCCATGTCTGTAAATACAACAAATGTTGTGGATTCTGTCACGTGATCCTATTATATA
>JAOUQT010000036.1:12476950-12510536 GCA_025769995.1 Xyliphius kryptos
GTTATTGCTTTCTGTTTTGGATTTTATTTTCTCCTTAATAAAATATCATTATAATTTACTCTTTGTATCTCTGCATCCTTGGGTCCTACACTCCCCATCATAACAAATAAATCTTGTTCTGTTGGTGGGAAATCCTGCCTCCGCTCCTCATTTCTTTCACCCCATCTACATTTAGTGCCAAAATCTAGGAGAAATGAGGACACATAGTCCAAGAACGTCACCTGTGAGTCTGCAGAAATGTTTTCCAATGGGGGTGCAAGGTTTTGGCTGTCTTAGAGAATAAAGTGGAATGGGCAGGGCAGGGAAGGTTCTAGTGGCCGTGGATGGAGCAGAAGATGCCATACTGTGTTGTTTATCGCTGGGGAAATGGGGAGGTGCGGAAATCCACTGCTGACAGAGTGCTGGAGACCTGCCGCTTTTACATGATCTCTGGTGCGGAAAAACGGCAGAACAGAATGGCACTGCTCAGAATCACTGCTGGAGAGATGACATCAGGAGCTCACGAGCAAACCGTTTTGGTGCCGCAAGCATGGAGGCAGGAAGACCTCAAGCTCTCTTTATCTCTCCGCAGCAGCTTATGCACACAACCCCTGATGTAACAGAGGCCTCAGCACGGCTATGAAACAATGAATGTAAAAGCCCAGTGTTCTTTAATGTGGTCATGTTGGGTGTCTGTATAAAGCCTGTTTGTTGGTGTGAAATCCTGTCTCCGGTCCTAATTGGTTATTTTGCTGACGCTTTTATCCAAAGCGACTTACGGGATTCCCAACTTGTTGGTTGGGATCAGAACACAGTGTTGATACAGAACCCGGAGAAATGAGGGTTAAGGGTCTTGCTCAAGGACCCACATTGGTAATTTCAGTCGACCTGTTGATTTGAACTCTCAACCTTCTGATTGATAGCCCAACACCCTAACCACTGAGCTACCATGCCCACTCCCTCATTCCCTTTACCCCGTTACATCTATATCTCATCCAGAAACCACATCTGTATGCTGTCTAGAAGAGTTTTAATTTCCTTCAAGAAAATGCCCAGAACAAATTCCCTAAAATGTTTGTTGTAGTTATTACTGCACAAAAAAAAATCATGGCAAATACAAAAATCAACACTTTATATACAGTTACCACTTACAGTTACACAAAAGCATGCCACTCATTAGACCGAAGTGGACAAACAACAGCTCACAGGCCTCGAACTTGCTCAAACTATGTTATTAAAATATTCTATCATTAGACCTTACTTGCATTCATTTTTCAAACTATGCATATTTTTTTTACATTATATGGTGCACGACAGCAGGCAGTTGTTTTACACTCTACTTCCTTGCGTTAATTTTTAACCTTTTTAATTTAACGCATGGTAAAAACAGTAGGCCCAATGATGGGCATGAGGAACCCCTGCAACCCTAGTAGAGGAATAAGAGGAAGATAATGAATGAATGAATCAATATGAATCTTTTAAAAAGGATTTAAATGTCTACAAATATTTTAAATAAAGTGCCTAAAAACCTAAAGGTAGCAGTCAAAAAATTACTTGATTTCCCTCTACCAGATCCAAACATCAGGTGATATTTAATTATGCACGGTCCCGCTGTGATGACTTTAAAAGAAGAAGACAAAAAAACACTGTAATTAGAGCTAACTATATGTCCCGCTGGTTTAAAAGTCTCATTTTTGGAATTATTTCCATTCCACACTAAAGTGCAAACAGCAGTACTTTAGTGCTTTAGATTAATCAGTAATTAGCTTTTATAATTTTCTGTGTGCTAGAGATAATTGGGGTGTATTGTGTATGTGGCTCGAGTGATTGCAGAACCACAGCACTGATTTACTGCCAGCTGTTTCTCAACAATAGCAAATTGCGCATTTATAATAATTTTTTTGCATCATGTGCTCACAGACTGCTCTCTTTCTCACTCTAATAAACACATTTATTGAAACAAACAAAATAAATGAAAATAATCGATGCCATTTACATTCACTATTAAGCATTTTGTGAACTTTTGCAAAACACAGTGATGGATCATTGAATTTTAGCATTCATTCATGAGCCACTTTATGAGCATTTTAAAAAATGCAAAGTCCTTAAAAACAAATCCAACAAAATGTTTTGAACGGTATTTCAGCAAAAGTCAAGATCCATAAAAGAGCAATGTTAAAAGGCAGGAGGGAGAATCCTCTAATGTTTCATGTAGACACTCATGCATCAACATTATTGTTCTAAAGACAAAGAAGGATTAAAAAGGTTTTACAATTCAATACATATTTTAACAGCTAATTAATCACCAAGCTAATTAGTAACTGAGCTAATTACTCATGGGACAAAGGAATACGAGTGTTCAATGGATGGGGCTTTCTTACATTTTGAAAGACTCAATAAGAATCAATAGCATGGTTTCTTACATTTAGGGTGCTGCTACAGTGGCAGATGCATAATCATGGTAAACTTTACAGAAGAAAGTTAAATGTGTTATACGTTGGTAATTCTGGTGAAAAAAAAGAAAAAGAAAATTGGTATAATGTCACCAGCAATAATTTTCTGTATGTATCTGCCCAGTGCTTGAAACCTTCTCCACTGGATGGGCATGGGGAACCACGCCCGCAACCCTAATGTTGCATTAATTAACGAATAATGGATGGATGGATGATAATGGCTAGTTTATTTTTATTCTATTTTACTTTTAATTTACAGAACACCCTGGACATCGCACACTGGAACACATCTGACACTTTGACACTTACTTCCCAACACTGCCCTCTGGATTCTCCCACTTAAATCCTCTACATGCAGCGCATATCAGGAAAACACAAGGGGGGCCTGTATGATAGGTGGGAAGGAAGCCAAACCCCACCCACAGTCCAAAATGGGGCCTGCTATGTAGTCCCGCAAGGAGAACCAGATTTAAAATGAACGTATTATTAATTAATACGATTTGTGGCAATTCAAAATACTTGCGACGACCCTAATTCATCCGATGTGTTGCTTATAAAGGCGATAGCAAAGAAACAATCGAACATAGGAACGTGAGAACCCATTTTTCCAATGACATGGTAGGTAAGCCTACGGTGCCAAGTTTCAGCCTTGTAGGTCTTAATGTGACAAAAAATTGCATTAAAAGAGGCAAGAGAATGCCAAGACATCCGGTCGTGTGGGAATCCGGAAACCCCTCTTATGTCTGAGCGGGTGGATGAGAAACCTCCAGGAAGCGGGGAGGAGAATTCGCCAAAGTGCATTCGAGGTACGAGACACCTCACTGTATAAAGGAAAGGAGAATGGGTGGAAAGGCTAAAGAAAAGTGCAATTAATATGAGGGAGAATTAGAACGTGGATTGAATTAGAATTAGATTGAATGCAAGTGTGGATACAACCTTTCTGTGGCAGTAACAGGTTTCCGGTTTCTCTAAAAATCAATTACTGCCATTCAGTGGCCAAATTACAGAATGCAGTTAATAAAAAATATTAGAAAAAAATGTATTGTATATCAGGCATTGATATGAATGTGTAGCGGTCAGAGGTATGCATTATTGTCAATAACGTTACAGCTGGACAACTGGCTCAGCCAATCAGATTTATATTTCATAAAAAAGCAATAAGGCACTAGAGGGGGTGTATTACTCTGAATAAATCACAGGAAAAAGGTGCTGTTAGGTCTGTGCTATTACACCTTTTTCCCATGAGTATAGTGTTCAAAATAGTGTACAACCTCGAGTGCGGTATTAAAACGTTAATAAAAAACTATATCTAAAGAAACTAGGTTTAATTCACAAATGTGTTTATTAATATTTAAACAGTAATAGGCAGGGGCATCAAGGTGGCTAGTGGTTAGAGCATTTGCCTGTTAGTGCTGGGAAATCCCGGTTCGAATCCCAATCTGGGTGAAGTTTTCATGTTCTCCCTGTGTCTGTGTGGGTTTTCTCTGGGTTCTCCGGTTTGCATCCAGATTCCAAAAACATGGATACAAGGTAAATATATTCATTTATTATCTTCCGCTTATTCCTTAATGAAGGTTGCGGGGGGTTCCCCATGCCAATCCATGGGAGAACGTCTCGGACGCTGGGCAGATACATCCAGGACAGGGCCCCAAATTGCCCCAAATAGTGTGTGTTTGTGTATGACTGTGTGAGTGAGTGTGTGCACAGAAATGGATTGGTGCCCTGTCCTAGGTGTTTCTGCCCAGCGCCCAAAATGTTCTCTCCTGGATGGGTATGGGGAGCCCCACCGCGACCCTAGGACATGATTGAATGGAAGATAATGAATGAGTGAATGAATGAATGAATGATTTTTTTTAATAATCCTGGTTACTAATTATATTACACTCTATACATACAGTGAAAAAAATAAGTATTTGAGCACCCAGCAACTTTGCAAGTTCTCCCATTCAGTAATCATGGAAGGGTCTGAACTTTTATCTTAGATGCATGACAACGGTGAGAGACATAATCTAAAACAAAAAATCAGGAAATCACAATGTATGATTTTTACATATTTTATTTGTGTATTACTGCTGAAAAATGTATTTAAACACATATGTACATGACAATGACCCAAAGCACACAGCCAGGATAACCAAGGAGTGGCTCTGTAAGGAGCATATCAAGGTTCTGGAGTGGCCTAGCCAATCTCTAGACCTAAACCCTATAGATCTGTGTGGAGGAGTGGACCAAAATCCCTGCTGCAGTCCTGGTGAAACACTACAGGAAACATTATTATTCTTACTGTATAATTTATACCCAAGTCCTTTATTTTATTATCACATTCTTAATGTAGTAATTAAATCTTCTCAAGGACCTTCCCCTTATTCATTACTCTACAATTTATTATATATTATTCCACAATGTAGTTCAGAAGCAATTTTACAAGCATGTAAGCAAATGTCTATAAACAAGTAATGTGTGAAATCAGATTTAGATGTACATCTGCTTTTTCCCCTCGCCTTTCATCTACACGTTTTTCATTTTGCAGGGAAAGGCTGAATTGTTTGCAAAAAAACAATTTCTGTCGCACTTTTCAACAAGTTTCAGTAGTTCTTGCGGTTTATGTTGACGCATAAGATTGCTTTGTGTGCAAGTGAATTGCATGCCGATAAAAAACAGTTTGTAAGCGACAAACAATTTCAGCAGGGCTTTCTATTTACTGCTCAGAAGTAGGACAGTAATAAAGGACTACACGAAGGAAAAGATCTACTATTTAAAACTAGGACAATGGAGCGAGTGGACAGAGAAAGAAAGAGAGAGAGGGAAATAGAGAGAGACAGAACATCTGACCAGTACATCTGGTGCCCATCCAGGGGAGAACGTCTCGGGTGCTGGGCAGTACAGGGCGCCAATCCATCGCTGGGTACACACTTACACACACACAGCCACACACACGTACTCCACAGGGCAATTTAGAGTATTTAATTTATATCATGTTTTTGGAAAGTGGGAGGAAACTGGAAAACCAGGAGGAAACCCACACAGACACGGGGAAAACATGCAAACTCCACCCAGATGGGGATTCGAACCAGGAATCCCCAGCACTGAGAGGCGAATGTGCTAACCACTAAGCCACCGTGCAGCCCCTCATTATCTTCTGCTTAATCCTTTACAAGGTCGCGGGGTGTGGTTTCCAATGCCCATCCAGGGGAGAACATTTTGGGAGCTGGGCACCAATCTCGGGGGAGTTTCCATGTTCTCCACGTGTCTGCATGGGTTTTCTCCAGTTTCTCCGGTTTGCTTTAACTGTCCAGGAATATATATTCAAAGTGAATTGGTTGCTCTGAATTCCCCCCATCTAAATCGCCCCTAAATTGAGTGTTTGTGTGAGTAAGTGTGTGCTCAGTTTGGTATGTGAGTAGAACTCTTGTATAATATTCTTGATCTCCTGAGATTGATGGCATTCAGTTTGATAAGCATTTTGAGTTGGGGTATTACTGTAAGTTTTGTCATGATGGCACATTTTAAATGATTTGTAACACAAGACTGGTTCTTTTTTTTTTGCTTAGTTGGGAACAAGTGGTGCTGAAAATGACAGGTTGCATAATTCATATCATTATCTGCTCCAAGTGACAAGCTTAGCAATTACCAGCAACCTCAGCTCCAAGGAAATAGCCCATGAAAAAAAAATCCCCACTTAACAACAGGCAGGAAGAGGAACAAAATCTGATCATTATCAATACTGTGGGTATCTCTATGTTGCTGCTCTACTATGAATTGCAATAAAAATAACATGATGCTAATAGGGTGTGGTAGCTTACTGGTTGAGAAGTGGGGTGAGCTGAAAAAATGAACCTTTAAGACAGAGGTTGGCAATTAAGTATGGCCACAGGCCAGATATTTTCCAACCATTACCTGGCGGTAATAAAACATTATTTTACATGAAAGGTCACTTATAGACTTTGTTAATTGTGGGTTAAAACCGATAAACTCTTTGTGACGAGTCACAACAGAAGGTCCAACCTTATGTAAAGGCTCCGGAAGCACCAAGTGATTTTTTATTTTTTTTGGGGGGGGATATTTTTTTATATGGCACCGGGTGATTATTATTATTTTTTGAGACATTTTTTTTTCATTGACATTGGAGCTGGTGCGTTTTTTTTATCTTCCTGAGTGATCTTCAAAGCTGTTCCCTTTCTATATAAAGATACTTCCGACGTCAGGTTGGGATCAGTTGTCATATCCCAGGAGTATAACTTGCCGGCTTGGCCAGGCCCTCGCCCACCACTTTGTGATCACCCCTGCGCAATCCATTGTGTGCAGTCTTCCATACCCTCCACCAGCTTGTCCGGATCACTCTCTTTCTTCTCCCAGGATGTTCTTCAGTACCTTTTCAACACTCAGCATCTCGGACAGTCGTCACCATTTCTCCTTCGCTCGTGTTTTCGCTGTGCTTTCTAGTCCGCTCCCCACCATGCTCCATACCTACATATTCTCCTCTCATCAGGCTTCATTCCCCCTCATCGTTACGCCGGTCCCCCCTCCACCCCTTCCTTCCCGGTTTTAAAAGTGTCTCGTTCCTCCCTCTGCTACAGGATGTCAGGCACACTTCCCTATTTCCCCCCAAAGCTTGAGAGATTTGTGCTCCCGCACTGGATGGACTTCCTCCTTTTCGTGCTCTCGGCTGCGGTGTCATTTGGTGCGATCCTCCATATCACCCAATTTTAGGCGAGTAATGTCAGGAATAACTGGCGTCAGCTCCTGGATTCTGTTATTGTGCTCCCAGTTTAGTACATGATTTGTTTCAGCTGTGTTCCCATCATGTGCCTTCATGTGTCTCTCTGCAATAAAAATAGACTGTAGACTCATATTTACAGCAGCATGAGACTAATATGTAAATAAAAGCTTGTGAACGCTGGTCTCTGGTCCTCGTTTACTATCACCCTGTGCCAGTGGTTCTCCAGTAGGAGTGCATAATTATAAATAAATGCATAATTAATGAGACAAGCTTTTTTTAATATGAAGTTAAAGGTATTTAACTCTTGTATATTTTATTGTCTTTAACGTTTTTAAGTGATTGGTCAGTGTTAATAATTGATTACACTACATGATATGTCATACAATTTAAGTCTTTTTGTTAGTATTACAAATTTATAAAATTGTTTGCAGCTGAGTGTGAAGCTGCTGCGATGGGAATTAGAACCTCAAAATCTGTGACCATGGTACTCAGTGGGAAAAGGTGGAAAGCTCTTTTTGGGTTGGGGATGAGTTTTTGCCTCAAATGGAGCAGTTTAGATATCTCGGGACCTTGTTCACGAGGGAGGGAAAAATGGAGTCGTAGGTTGACAGACAGAGCGGTGCATCATGTGTAGTGATGCTTACTTTGCTCCAGTTAGTTGTGGTGAAGTGAGAGCTGAGCCAGAAGTCAAAGCACTCAATTTTCCGTTAATCTACGTTCTTACCCTCAGCTATGGCCATGAACTGTGTAGGGACCTAAAGAATGAGGTCGCGAGTTCACATGGCCGAAATGAGTTTTCTCCTTAGGGTGGCTGGGCTTTCCCTTAATGATAGGATAAGGAGTTTGGCAATTCGCGAGGGGCTCGGAGTACAGCTGCTGCTTCTCCACGTCGAGAGGAGCCAGCTGAGGTGTAATGCTCTGCTTGCCGGTCTCTCAACTTCAACAATCAGGACTCTACAATTGGTTTAAAACTCCGCAGCCCAACTCGTGTTTAACCAGCCAAAGCAAACTCATGTCACTTCATTACTTATCTCTCTTAATTGCCTTCCTGTGGCTGCTCGCATTCAGTACAAGGTAGTGACCATGACCTACAGGACTGTCTCTGGATCTGCCCCTCTTCCCTTCGGTCCATCTTTACTTAATACACTCCGACTCGTTTACAGCGCTCTAGTGATAAATGTCTTCTGATGGAATGTCTCGAATGTCATGGGAAACTTTGGTGTGCCTCCCGAAGAGGTGGAACTGGTAGCTGGGGATAGGGATGTCTGTGAGTCTTTGCTTAGGTTACTGACCCAATGACCCGATAAGCGCTGGATTTTGGTGCATTGGTGCTGAACTGTGAATGAATCAGTGAAGTTGTTTCAGGAGTACTCTGAGTTAGTTCACTTGTGGTACTAAAGAGAAATCTTTGGTCGTTTTTGTTTTCTATTCATTAGGAATATTTAGTTTTGGGTGCATTAAGTGAGTATTTAAACTCAGTAATACTGTTCTTCCCTGCAATCCTTAATACTTCTAATTTAGTTTGTACCAGATTTACATTTAAATTAGTGCATGATATACAATACATTTTTTTAAAGCATGTACCAATAATGGAAATACAGATTAATACAGATAAACAGCGAGTTGATTTGCGGTGAGCACTAAGCAGGTATCCTGCTACTTGGCAATCAACGTATAAAATTCTGACTAGATTACGTCATGGAAGACCAGTTTACTAACAATTCTGGTTTCAAAAGAATACATTTATGGTGTGGCACAAGGTCTTGTATTATTGTGAATCAATCACTGAAAAGACAGCATGCGCTACATGACCTAAAACATGCATAATTCACACCATCACGTACTTAATTGCTTTTACATTTTAGTCTCATTATTTTAATTTAGTTCTGAAATATTTAATGAAAACTTTGAGTTTTGCAACAATAGACTGGAAGTATTTTTAAAGCGTTAATTCCTCATGCACCATGACCTAAAGTCCTTCATAATATTAAAAAAAGGATTGGACAAATATTGAAATTAAATTTCCAGACTTTAATGAGTAAATTTATTTCTGTGCACTGAAAATGTCTGCATGGTGAAAAATACAGCTCAAAGGCAGTGTGAGTTACAGATTCATCTGAAATTCACATGAAATAAAAAAAAAAGAAATCGCATACTGCTCTTGTGACCTGCAGTTCACATTGTTCTTCAGGGGGGTTTATTAAACTGGGAAACAAAGGAGGTGTGTGTGTCGGTGTCTGTGTGTGTGTCTGGGTCTATGTGTAAGTAAGTCTGTCTGGACTGTCTGGATGAGAGTTTCACCCAGTTTTTGGCGACTCTCTGGAGTTTTAAAACAGTAGGCGGTTTTGTGATTTATAACATTTAAATTTAGTCCATGCTATGAATTTGAATAGCAGCTCCATGATTTTTAACTACTTTTATACAATTATTAAAAAAAAAAATACCTGTGAATCTGTTTCACTAAAGGTAGTTTACTGCAAGGGGTTTTATAAAATCCCTTTTTTACAGAACAATTTTATCATTAAGCAATAAATCTAAACTTTATTCATTCATTCATTCATTCATTATCTTCCGCTTATACCTTTATGAGGGTCGCAGGCGGGGGCTCCCCATGCCCATCCAAAGAAAAACATCTCGGGCGCTGGGCAGATACACCCAGGACAGGGCGCCAATCCATCGCTGTGCACACACTCAAACACACAGCCACACACTCATACACACTCTATACAGGTCAATTTATAGCACTCAATTTACCTTGCATCCATGTTTTTGGGAGGTGGGAGGAAACCGGAGTACCCAGAGGAAATCCACGCAGACACAGGAAGAACATGGAAACTCCACCTAGATTGGGATTCGAACCGGAAATCCCCAGTGCTGAGAGGCAAACGTGCTAACCACTTAGCCACCGTGCCGCCCCTAATCTTTATTAGTATTATTATTATAAATTTTAAATGTTAATTTGTAAAAGCATTTGGAGATACTTTACTTGTATTGTCTATATACAGTAAAGGTGCAGATCTCAGGTTCAACTGTGTTGAGTTGGAAATAGGCTGTCCTGGCATTTCACCTCATTAGTAGAGGGCGTGGCACTGAAATGATGCTATTTAGGTAAGCCCTCTCAAAATAAAGTCTACAGTATCTGCCCTTTTTTATTTTGCTGCTCTAGTCAGTTATGCCGGAGTCACATGCTGCACTGTGTGTCAATCATACTTTGTTTATTACGTAATTACTGTGTTCTATTAACTCTTACTTCTTTTCTTGTCTGTTTTTTCTTTTTTTGTAGATGTGTCATCTTGAGGTGTCGCCAGCTCTTTGTCCAAGGCAATGCCGAAATACTACAGCTAGGATGATTACGGGATAAAACCTGGACTTTTGTTGAACTGTGCGTTGCAGAACAGTCGCTTAGTGGTAAGCACGTTTGCCTCTCAGTGCCGGGGATTCCCAGTTTGAATCCCAATCTGGTTGGAGTTTCCATGTTCTCCCCATGTGCATGGGTTTTCTCCGGGTTTTCCGGTTTCTTTCCACAGTCCAAAAATATGGATGCTAGGAAAGAAAGGCTAATTCAGATATTCTTTAAAAAAGAAAATTCAACAAAAACTAAGAGGAATACAAGAGGGGCATAAACTGTTAAGATGTAAAATCGAGTTAATAAGAACACTGTCGTTTTATTTACCTTTCATTAGCATGCATTTTTATAATGCATTTTGATAACACAAGTTGGAAATTATGACGGTTTGGACCTTGGGCTGACAAAAATTCTTCTGACTAGACCCTACTGAATTCAAATTAAATACCCCTAATCTATATGGTACGTGGAGAAACATTGTCTGTATATATACAGACCCTTTCCAAAAAATATAATATTATGGAAAAGTTATTTATTTTCATATTTCCATTTGAAATGTTAAACTTTCATAGATTATAGATTCAGGGCCCACAATTTAAATGACAAAAAACATGTTTTGATGCCATCACAGTGCTTGACTGGCCAGTCAACTCACCATACCAAATTGAGAATATATGGGGTATTTTAAAGAGGAAAATCAGGGGCACCAGACCCAAGCATCAAGGAAATATGGGTTTCCATAACTCCCAGGCACAGTGATGGCATGGGCATCAAACCAAGTTTTGGTGCTTCTTGCGGCATAGGCCAGGTCTTGCATTCTTCAATTCTGAAGTCCTTTAAAACACATCTTTTGTGGTGACCTAGAATTTAAGAAAGTTTACCAACACCTGCACCGGACATTGCACCCCAAATCATGACTAACTATGGAAATTTCACACTGGACCTCAAGCAGTTTGAATTCTGTTCCTCACCTCTTTTGTTTAAAATATGATAAGTGTGACACACTCAGTTTAAAACAATCATGCCCAGCAACATTTTAATAGTTTGAAGTCCAAATAAATAAATACTTAAAATCATTTCAATTGTGGGCCCTACATTTTTAATATGTAAAAGTTTAACTTTTTTAAT
Source organism: Xyliphius kryptos (assembly GCA_025769995.1). Classification (NCBI taxonomy): domain Eukaryota; kingdom Metazoa; phylum Chordata; class Actinopteri; order Siluriformes; family Aspredinidae; genus Xyliphius; species Xyliphius kryptos. The sequence goes on from JAOUQT010000036.1 coordinate 12,488,577, forward strand.
GGAATTTTGGAAATGAATTAACTTTCATGGTAGTCAAATTTTTTGGAGTGTGTGTGTTGTTTTATGTCTGTTAGTATGTCTGGTCTCTGTGTCTCTGTTAAACTTTGTTCTTACTCTGTGTTTGTGTAGATATAGTACATATATTTTTGGAACTAAAACATGTTTACACACTCACTCCATGGGACCTCATACAATTATGGCCAAGCCAGTCCCCACGATGTAGATTATTAAGTTCTAAAGTGAAATCATGTTATATGGTTATAGTAATGGTTAGATTAAGGTTAGGTTGTGGTTTGGTTAATGTTAGGATAGTAGTATTTATGCTTGAGGTTTGTATTAGTCTCCACCAAATGAATAGAAGGGTATGTGAAATTACCCACAATGCATAAAAAACAATGTATGTGTGTGTGTGTGTGTGTGTGTGTGTGTGTGTGTGTGTGTGTGTGTGTGTGTGTGTCTTTGTATGTCTTTGTATGTCTTTGTATGTGAGTGGAGTCTTTGTACACCTGTTACAAAAGCAATTGGCCTACAATGTAAGTCTCTGGAGTCCACATTTTTCCATAATGGTATGCAGCTCTGTCCACGAGAGCTCTGAATAGAATTTCATGATAAATTAATGAAAACATTGACAGGTTTTCCACAACCCTAAAAAAAAAAAAAAAAAAACCTGCAGCCCCAGATAACAATGCTGTAAAAAATGGGCAATACTTTAGTCACCTTCATTTTCTCATCTCTCAAAATGCCTCCTAAGAGGAATGACTGATGCACACGTGTGTACATTTTTTAGCCTCAGCTGCCCTGATTTTCGCTCTGGACAGCACATGCTGTTTACTGCTCTATTTCTTAAACAGATGATTTTGAGCAGTGCTCACAGCACATTCGCCTCTCAGCGCTGGGGAATCCCAATCTGGGTGAAGTTTGCATGTTCTCCCAATGTCTGCGTGGGTTTCCTCCCACATTCCAAAAACATGAAGGTTAATTGAATGCTCTAAATTGCTCCATATTGTGTGTATATTAGTGTGTGGCTGTGTGAGTGAGTGTGTACCTGGGTGTATCTGCCCAGCGCCCGAAATGTTCTCCCCTGGATGGGCAACCATCATAAAGGAATAATCGGAAGATAATGAATGAATGCTATACATCCATTTAAAGGCAGCTATTCCAAGGCAGCTATTCTAAGTAAAAACACTGATGACACTTTTAATGAATCTGGTATTCCTAATGCATTAGAAGTGCATTTCTAATGTTTTCTAACATTTTAATAAGCCTCTGTTAATGTGCATAAACATAGTCGTAAGGTGTTATATCAATATGACATAAAGATTAATAACACAACTTTTTATAACGCATTATAATATAACTTTTGGATCTTTAGTAAACCATTTTGCCTTCTTCGCTTTACACACAGAGGAATTTGTCCTCCACATTTAACCCGTCCATGCAGTAAAACACAAATAAATATACTGGTGAAGTAAGGGGGAGGCAACCTTGTATACAGTGCCTGTGGAACAATTGGTGTTAGGTGCCTTGCTCAGGGGCACTTAAGCCATGGCAAGTACTTGACTGGGAATCTAACCGGAGACCTTCAGGTCACAGCCTACGACTGCCCACTTAACACTTAACACAACCTGATGTTACTTTACTTAAAGTCTGTAAAGAACATTTATAATATTTCATAAGTCATTATGTACTACTGTTCATGGTCACAAAATCTAATTCAAAACAAGAGAAATAAATAACCCCTTAATAAAGTTTACCTTCTGGCAATGTGACCACAAAATACTTTCGATGTAAATGTAATATATGAACCGTCTCACGGTCTAACCAAACGTGTTGCACTCACTCAAGGTCTTGCTGGTCATTGGTCCCGGCGCCATCACGCCAATGTCAGTTGCCCCTTCAGTTGCCCCTTCAGACGCCTATTTCTGCTATAGTTATCTATGACTGCTGGCCAACAGTCATCTATACCAATTAACACCACCTGAACAAGAGGCTGTTGACAGTTATATTAAGGATTGTTTGGCGGCCAGATTCATCCAACCTTCCTTTACACCCCTGGGGGTGGGTTCTTTTTTTGTCAAGAAGAGTGATGGGTCTCTGCGTTTCTGTATTGATTACCGGGAACTCAATTACATCTGTCCATAACATGTATCTGCTACCCCTGACATCCTAGTTTTTTTAATTCCTGCAAAGTGCAACAATCTTTTCCAAGCTCGACTTGAGTAACCCTTAAACCTTGGTTATCACCTTATCCGTATCAGTGGCCACTACCAGTACTTCATTGTCCCTTTTGAACTTTATAATGCCTTGACTGTGTTTCAAACATGGTAACTGATGTTTTCCAGAACTATTTGTTTAATTCGCATTTGTATACCTGAATGACATAATTTTCTTCTCGAGGTCTCTGGATGTTTCCGGCATTGGGGCGATACTTTCCCAGCAGACCGGTCAAGGGGGGAGCCTCCACCATGTGGAGCCTTCCTCTCCAAGAAGTTCTCTAACGCGGAACGTAACTATGACATCACCAACAGGGAGCTCCTGGCATTAAAGATGGCATTGGAGGAATGGCAACATTGGCTGGAGGGGGCTGAACAGCTCTTCATGGTCTGGACCAACCACAAAAATTTTGACTACACCAAGGCGGCTAAGGAAACGAACACTCAACAGGCTCTTTAAGCCCTATTCTGACATCATTTCAGACAGGGGGCCCCAATTCATCTTCAGGTATGAATAAGCTTTCTGCAAGGAACTATATGTGAATGTCAGCATCCCATCCAGTTTCCACCCCAAGTCTAATGGCAAGGCTGAGAGAGCCAATTAAGTGGTGGAGACGGCTCTTCATTGAGTGACATCTTAACACCATGTCTGCTGGAGCGAACACCTACCCTGGGTGGAGAATGCCCTTAACTCTTCCGTGAGTTAGGCCACCAAACAGACTCTCTTTAAAGTTCCCTTGGTTACCTGCCACCCCTGTTTCCAGAAGAGAAGGGAGACGTTGCCATTCTTTACATCGCGTGCCACATTTATCGCTGCAGAAGCATTTGGAGAAAAACTAAGATTGCCCTCTGGCAGCCTCAGGCTACATCTGAACATTCCGCGAACCGGCACGGACACCCTGGTCCTCAGTACCATGTAACAACTAGTTTGGCGCTCTATCCATCATGTCTCCATCCATGCAGAGTCTTGAAAATTGTCCCTCGTTTTATTCTTGTCCTTTCCCTATTTCCTACATTATTAATCTTACTGCTGTCTGCTTCTGTATACCCGCCCATATGCACTCCCACCCCATTTTCCATATCTCCCAGATAAAACCAGTTGTCCACTCACTGTTATGTCCTGCTCCAGCAGTACCTACTCCAGGCACATATTATCGGTCATGCTCCAGCCTATACCATTCACAGACTTTTGGATTCCCCATATTCGAAGTAGGGGAGTTCAGTTCTTAGTGGATTGGTAAGGTTACAGCCCCAAGGAGATGTCCTTTATCTTAGACCAGAATCTCATCAGTCAATTCCACCATGAACATCCGGAACATTGAACATTTGTCACTGCTTATTGCCTCTTAAACTGTATTCAATCAACCTACACTACTTATAGTTCCCATTATCCATAGTTTGATGCGAGATTCTCATTGTTTTCTTCCTTATGCAGTCTGTGGTTTGTGGTTTTAATAGTAATAATAAATTGCATATTAAAAATATTCTTGATAATCAAGATATTTAAAAAAAAACTTTAAATAAAAAATAATTAGCATTTTATTGTGGGAAACAAGTATTTGATTCCATTCAAACATGTCTATTTTTGGCTCCCACCGACCACTGACACACCCTCATCTCAGTGAAGTCCTTACCTGCATGAGAGACACCTGACCCAAATTGTCACCTGTATAAAAGGCCACCTGCCAACAGCCTCAGTAACACTCCAACATCTTCACTATGGGCAAGACTAAGAAGCTGTCCAAAGATGTCGGGAAATACATTTTTGAACTACACAAGGCTGAAATGGGCTGCAAAGCCATAAGTAAGAAGCTGGATGAGAAGGTGACAACTGTTGGTGCAATTACTCTGAAGTTGAAGAGGTACAAAATTACAGTCAATCAACCTAGGCCTGGAGCTCCATTGTAGATATCACTTTGTGGAGTCTAATTGATTAAGGTTTTTTTTTTTTAAAAAAAAATAAAGGTTTAAAATCCTGCAGTGCACTCAAGTTTTCTCTGCTCAAGAAGGCTCACATCCATGTCTGCCTTAAGTTTGCCAATGAACATATTAATGACTCTGAGAGAGACTGGGAGCAGGTGCTGTGGTTAGATGAGAGCTAAAAATTAAGCGTGAAATTTATGACGTGTTTACAGATCATGATTATTATTATTACAGATTATGACCCTAAGAACACCATCACCATCAAGCATGGAGGGGAAAAGTATTATGTTTTGGGTGTGTTTTCCTTCTAAGGGCAAAGACCAACTTCATTGACGGGAGATATTGGGTATATCTGTCCAGTGCCCAAAAGGTTCTCCCCTGGATGGCCATGGGAACCCGACCCCACCACGACCCTAGTAAAAAATTAGGCAAAAGATAAATAAATGTTATAATAGCACAATTCTGCAACTCATGTTGGTAATACCTTACTAATTTCTGTTTTATTGGTTCAAAATGTTCCAGAACATTTATTTATTTACTTATGCTATATGTTTGGTCTGAAAATATGAATGATGAAAAAAATGTTAGATGTTAGTTAATGTTAGTTCTTACCGTATAACTTGAGAATACAATCAAATGTACTTCTTGCCAAGTTGCAAATGCATTCACAGTCTCAGTAGAGACTGAGTTCCTGTGTGACTTTCCATCAAAAATATGATTTCTGGTCTGGCATATGTGAACAGTCATCACAACACAGCTGGTCTTTTTACTTTTTAGATTAAAACTCTGTATGATGCTTAAACATTTTTATTGTACTTTACTTACAGTACTCATGAACATTACATGAATATAGCAGTAAAGAGCCAAAACTATTTGAATATCACAAATTCTGATAACACTTCCGATATTCATAATGCATTATTAAACCATTTAAAAAACTTTATAAAGTATTTATCAAATATTTATACTGTATAAGTATTTAAAGTATTTATAATGCTTTATAATTCTTTAAAATACCTGTCTCAGCGCTGGGGCTTCAGGTTCAAATTCCGATCTGGGGTGAGTTTCCATGTTCTCACTGTGTCCGCGTGGGTTTTCTCTGGCTTCCAGGTAAAATGAATGCTCTACATTTCCCCATATAATGTGTGTTTAGTTTGAGTGAATGTGTGCCCAGCGATGAATTGGCACCTTGTCCTGGGTGTATCTACCCTGCAACAGAGATGTTCTCCCCTGGATGGGCATGGGGTTTAAAGTTTGCTGCACAACATTTAGACAAGCCTGTGACATACTGGGAGAATATAGTCTGGTCAGATGAAACCAAAATTGAACTCTTTGGATGCCATAATACACATCATGTTTGGAGGTCAAATGGCACTGCACATCACCCCAAAAAGACCATCCCAACAGTGAAGTTTGGAGGTGGGAACATCATGGTGTGGGGCTGTTTTTCAGCATATGGTACTGGCAAATTTCAAATAATTGAAGGAAGGAAAAATGGAAAAATGTACAGAGACATTCTTGATAAAAAAACTTGCATCTACTAGGATGATGAAGATGAAACGTGGGTGGACATTTCAGCAAGACAATGACCCCAAACACACAGTCAAGGAAACACTCAATTAGTTTCAGATAAAGAAAATAAAGCTGCTAGAATGGCCCAGCCAATCACCTGACGTGAATCCAATAGAAAATCAATGGAAAGAACTAAAGATCAGAGTTCATAGAAGAGGCCCATGAAACCTTCAAGATTTGAAGAATGTTTGTGTGGAAGAATGGGCCAAAATCACACCTGAACAATGCATGCAACTAGTTTCTCCACTCAGGAGGCATCTTGAAGCGGTCATTGCCAATAAAGGCTTTTGAACAAAGTATTAAGTAAATTTCAGTACGTGTGTTCAATACTTTTTCCCTGTGCCATTCCACATAATTACACATAATAAAATTTCTGGACATCTATGGTTTGATATCTGTGTGTATGGATTATTTGGGTTGTTACTGACATCTGGTGAAAATTTCAAGTCAATAGCACCTCTAGAAATATATTTACTGAGAAAAATGGTGACGTGTTTAATACTTATTTTACCCGCTGTATGTAAAAGAGAGAAATAATTTAGTGTTAAATGGACATGGTAAAGTAAAAACATTAACTTTTGCCATTTTCTTCAGACCAAAGTAGAATGTGGACTTCTGATTTGTCATCATGAAACTAAATTTCCAAAAATGTGCCAAGTAAAAATCAAACCTCATGGTTCTTTCACATCCAAGTTATTTAGTAACAGTTTTAACTGTGTATAAAGTAGAATATATTTAAATCAATTGAGCCATTCATCTTGTGACAATTATTTAAATAAATACAAAACAAAGCAAAGATGTTTGAAAGAAAATTCATTAAACTTGGTCTGCTTCAGGCATTCTTTTTGTTAAGTTGAGCAAATATTGAATGAAAAATGTATAATGTATTAAAACAGGTATTCATTTGTAATTTAAAAGTGCTTTTAGGTAAAGCTGTGGTATTGAATGTGGCATTGTAATGCCAGTTGGTTTCTGCAGGCTCTTTTTTTGAGATGGTGGACTTTTACTGGCATGATTTCAATTTATATTATTTATAATTAATGTAGGAATAAAATATCTTTCTTGTTATCTTTATTTATGATATTAAGTAAAAATTCAACAAAACTGCCTCTAAACATTAGTAAAAGCTGTATGTGTGTGTGTTTGCGCACAAGCATGTGTGTGGGTGTGTGTGTATGCATTTGTAATATGTACACATGTGCGCCTGTTCCTGTACTCTATCTCCATTTGCCATAAGCTTTGACAATAAGATCTATCTTCTCATCTTAGAGTAGGCGAAGCAACTCGAGACAATAATTAAAGCTTTTTCAAGACAGAGTTTGGCACTCTCTGTCTCTCTTTCTTTTTCTATTTTATGTATATTTTTGTGTGTTTGCCCGTTTCTGTGTCCAGGTTTGACACTTTTATTGTTAACAGACATGCAATATCCTGTCTGAGTGTTTTGCTAGAGACCTTAGCATACAAACACAGTGGCAATATTTACATATTTCAAAGCGTACAATAACTCAAACTGCAAGTGCACTATTTTTTTACAAAATGATTAAAACGCCAAAATGTTGCAAGCAAAAATGTCAGGCATAAAATTTATAATTAAACTGACTATCTTTTTTATTTTAATTGGTTTATATTGCTCTAATTTAATTGGTTATGAATAAGGTAAAATATTTTGAGTTAAGTAGGTATTATTCATATTATTACTATTATACTATTTATTATAATTTAATTAAAAAAAAAGTAAAGGATGTCTAATACTTTTTGTATTTATAGTGGTAGCCTTTTGTAATTATTATAGTTTTGTTTAAAGCAGAACTGTAAATCTGCTGTGGCTATATGTTACCAGTTCTCAAGTTACTTCATTCCATCCTTTTAAAATAAGACAGAGTGAGTGTTTCTGATTACTAAGAATTTCCCATTTGTTCCAGTGCTTTCTGAGTGCTGGATCTGGATTGCTCACTTTCTCTGTTCTTCTCGCTGTATGGTGGTTTAGACCTCCAGAGCCAAAGAGCAGCTTGGAGAGGGTAATCCATCTCCATCACTTAAATGATTATCCCCATTAATCTGGTGTAAACTAATAAAGTCTACAGTGCCAGTGCTTGCCTGAACTTCATTAAGTCTTTAGTACGTTTAATATGGCTTAATGCCCTCAGCTTGGTGGCTGCTGCTGTATTACCTGGCTCGCTGCACCCAAGAGAGCAACCAGAAAGATTGAGGCCATTTATGTCGCATTTGGTTGGCTTTTTTCATCAAAATTCTTTTACATGTATCTGTTGGTATGACTCGTGCACAGGGAGTCGAGAAGAGGAAATAAGGCAGACTGAGCAGCAGAGAGCGACAGCAGTGCTAGAGATTTAATTTGCCCAGCCAGACCTCAGATGGGCCCCTGCAGTCAAGGGTTTAATTTGGCTTATCGCGTTATAAAGACGACCCGGCTCGAGTAATCAATCATCAGCCTGTCAGAAGGACAGGCAGTTGTCGTAAGCAAACACGACTTCCCAACATGAGACCATTTTAATTGCCAGAAAATTGACTGCTTTATTGTTTTTGCGAATGTCTTACTAAACTTTGGTAAATTAAAGCCAATAAAAGAAACCTACCAGCACAGACTGCTCACCCCCACTCTTTCACTCGCTGTGCTCAGTGGGGGGAAGGCCTATCAGTGGCTGTTACTGTGCCATGGTGGGTCGTGTTGACACTTGACTGCTGAGTGTGCTTCCCCTGTAAGCAAGTGGAGCGGTGTCTGTGCAGTGTTAGGAAGTGACACTGTTTACTGAACTGAGTGATGCCGTGCTGACTCCAGCTATTATCGAGTTAAACAGAACATAACTCTTACTTTTGCCCACTGTAAAGTCCTCCCCTGCCAAAATGTATAGACTTCTCAGTTAGATATGTGTACTGATATTTATGGCCTTCAGTGAATCGTTTCAGTGTATTATCGTTGTCAAACGATGATGAGGAAAATTCCATTTTTTCCCCTCAATTATATTTATTAGTTTAAAAGCCCAGATCGGTTCAGGATTGTTTTTCGACAGCATATCATTTTTTGAAGAAAAAAGAAAAGAAATAATTCTTCAATATCCCGCATGACCTGCGTAGTTTTGTGGTCAGTATGATTGGTTAACCAAATCACATTCAGGTTTTACTTACTGGGTTACTCTGCAGTCCAGCCTGAAAATCAAATAATCAGCCACCTTACCCTAATATCCTATTGACCAGAATGTAATGAATGAAATCTTAATGATACAGCAATATTTATGTAGATTTGAATGATTTTATGATTTGAAATATAAGAATGCATTTTCTACAAGAAGAAAATAAAAAAACAGCATCAGAATCCAAATAGAATTTGCTGGGAGGAAATTAGTCCCAGTTGCACTATTTATAAAGTTAGAATATACTAAAAGATTAAAGGATAAAAGTACTAACAATTTAAAAACATAAGAGTAAAATGCAATATAAGCAAATAAAAAAGTATTAATAGCTATTTCAATACAAAATAAAAAAAGTAAAGTACAGTGGCGGTGGCTGAGGTAAAAAAAAAAAAAAGAAACATGGAATATACCTTAAACTATTTGGATAAATCCACATATATTATCATGTGGAATTATTCCATTCCATTATAATTCCATATATAAAAAAGCAATAAATACATTTTCTATATATAGTATAGCATATTACCCCACTGTTTTTCCCTTTAAATTAAAAAGCCATGTTTACCTTTGAAAAAAACTATTACAGCTTAACTAAACCAGTGTCCTAATGTGTGTTAAACCAGCAATTTTACATGGCAAAAAAAAAAATAAACAGCTGCTGTTGGACGGTTAATCCTTACTGTTTTGGGGCTGTGATTCTTCACCTTAGCTATTAGACCTTTCACCAAAATATGGGTGTTTTTTGTTCCTTGTACCATTAATCCAATCTAAGATAGCCTTTGACCTCTCAGAGTGGCATTCTTTGTGTACTACAATGCTCTAAAAGGTCCTTAGGATTGTCTAAAAACTTTGTCTTGTTTTTTGGGGTGGTGTAGCAAATACCTCACCAAAATGCACATGCATTTAAGATATATTCGTAACAATATATTTTTAATGCATTCTCTGCAAGTGATGTTGACAATGAAAAATCCACCAACACCATTGTAAGAGTAGAATGAACAGGCAGCTGATTTCTATGGAATTCATCTTGATATCTTGGTTTTGTTGTTGGAGGAACATCTTAGCAGAGATGCCGAACCTTGGCCCACAGCCTCTGTCCATCAGAGCAGATCATTAAGTGAGGTGAGGCCCCTGAGGCCAGTGCAGGCACCAGTCAGTCTGTGCTGATGTTTCTGTGTTGTACATTTGGGTTAGAGGATCTGTTTGTTATGGTGTAGTAGACCACATAATTGGGATAAGGGCAGGGGAAACAAGGCCAAACAAAAAACAACAAAAAACTGCCTACCTGCTGAAGACATCATATGATGACAGTTATTTAGTGTCTCCTGTCGCTTTGCACATGGTCAAGACCAATAATAAACAAAAGGATGATCTGTATTATCTGTACACAGATGAATGATTTTGTCTAATTATCAATTAACTATTATTTCAATTAAAACATAGGTTGGTTTCTTTTTCTGTTCCGTTGTCCCCTCCTGTCCTATTATGCATTTTAAGCTCTTTTCTTTACTAAACATTTAAATTCTCAGTAACTCAACAAATACAGAAATGCTCTTTGAAATTATGAATATATATATATATAGTCCCTGACAAAAGTCTTGTAGCATATCTAGGTTGTAGAAAGAACAAATAATGACTTGTAGTTGAGCGATTGAAATTAGAAATGGCTCATATGCAGAGCAAGCCCTCTGGATTATGCTTCTTATGCCAAAGCAAAATTTTGTATTATGTATTTTAATCATTTAATTGTGACAGAAAGGTCCAAGGTTCAAATCCCAGGTCCACTAAAGATACCAATGTGGGTCCTTGAGCAAGACCCTTTACCCTCATTGCTCCAGGGTCCTGTTTCAACCCTGTGTTCTGATCCCAAACAAGTTGGGATACTTGTAAGTTGCTTTGGATAAAAGCGTCTGCTAAATAACTAAATGTAAATGTAATAACATTAGAGCATAAATTCAAGGTGCCTTGGAAAACATTCATATTGTGTATGACTTCAAGAAGCTTGGAGTCACTGCATCCATATGTCGTGGCAGTGACTCAAATAACTTATTGATAAAGTCATCTGGAATGGCTGAAAAAATACAAGAGAGTTCATAAAGATTTTTTTGATTTCATCTTCCATACCTCCTCCTTCAACTTACCCCAGACATGCTCAGTAATGTTGATGTACGGTGACTGGACTGGCCAGTCCTGGAGCACCTTACTCGTCCTTTCTTTAAGAAACTTTGACGTTGAGACTTGCATATCCTTCTGCAGAATTTGTCCGCTCTTGTGGTTTGGACAATAATGGACTGCAAGAATGTCTTGAATCTTGATGTTGCCCAAGTATCTCTTGAATCTTTAAGCTGTTCATGTTGATGTTGCCGTCCACTCTGCACAGCTCTTAGACACCCCACATACTGAATGTAACAGCAAACCATGATTTTTCCTCCTCCAAACTTGACTGTTTTCTGGGTGAATTTGGGGTCCAAGTGAGGTCTTCTGCAGGATTGGGATGCAGCTCAATGGATGATTCATCAAAGGTAACCTTATGCCATTTAGCCATTGTCCATCCTTTCTGCAAACTTTTTTTTTTTTGGGGTACTCTGTTCAATGCTGGTTTATGAGCACTATTTAGTCCATGAAGACCACTGCGTGAATGAGGTTGACAAACTTTTCTTGTAGATACAGCGTTTTCTGGTGACCAGTTCTCATGTAGCTCCACTGCAGTTGAAAAAGGGCTAGAAAATAAGTCTAAAAAATAAGTCTTTACATAAGGTTTTAAGTGTTATCTTTAAAAACAATTTAAACTCTGAATTAAAAGTGAGGATGAAGGGTGAATGAACAATGAGTTCAAACAAAATGATCTAAGAAAATGAACACCTTTGTGGGAACTGCTAAAACATGGTCTCGATTATTAAAAATGTATTTAATAATTGAAATATCTGCCCAGTGCCCGAGATGTTCCCCTCTGGATGGGCATGGGGAACCCCATCATGAGGAAAAAGCAGAAGATAATGGATGGATGGATTTAGGATAATGTTTTTCTCATGTGTGATAAAACTTACCCACCAACAATATTTTTGACCTAAATATTTTCTAACCATGAAAAAAACATTGACGTTTACAGATGAGAAAAGAATAATTGCAGTTATTTTAGTTTTTGTCATTCACTAAAATAATGACTGTCTGTAAAGTTAAAACAGGAATTAAAACTGTTTTATTATGTTATATTCTCTTTGTGTTATATATTACACTAGCTGCCTTGCCCGATTTTGCCTACAATTGTGATGACATTTCCTGAAAACAGTGTAATTTATTTGTAATTGGTCACCTTTTTGGTCTTTTTTTGTGGAAAAATGAAACTTTATGTAACTAAAGGGCTGTTGAAATAGAAATCGGCCAAAGCCAGACTGCTCATGGTTCTTTATGGAAATGGCAAGTTACACACTGATCAGTTTATTGCACGACACCCAAAAAACACCCATGAATCGCGTCGTCACGATAGCAAAGACACACTGACACACCCTAAATGAAACTGCGTAATGTACGGTTGACAGCTTGCTACAGATTGCTTAAATGAAAACCCTCTTCAGCCTCTGCCGGGTTTCTGAAAAGCAAGTATGTGGTAATAGTAGCAATGGTGTGGATTGTACAGGGAACTCACAAATTTTCAACTTTATATATAAATATTATTTGTGTGTATAAAGAATGTTTATGCATTACCACGTAGATACTTTTGATTTGTCATATAACCTTTAAAATGCTGCTCTATTCTTGGGAGAATAGTTTATATAACATTAGTTCTTAATGATGGTGCAAATGCAAATAGTAAAAATATTTCCTAAGAGAAGAAAAAATTCCCCATTGTGTAGTTTCTTTCAGTCTATAAAGAAATTGCCAAAAAGTTTTTTGATTAAGCTTACTATTATGTTACAAAAGAGGATAGATATTTATTCTAGCTTGAAATACTATATACTATATGTTTGAAAAAAACTGATTTAAGTTAATTCCGTCTTTTTTCATTTTCTAAAAATATTTCTGTGTAAGATATTGTGTTGTATGGCTATGCAGCAAACACTAGATCATTGTGCACAAGTTTAGTCGTAGACCTGTTGGCTGCCTCCAGCAAAAGTTATTCACTAGGACTCTTTCAGCTCTTACAATGTTAAAGCCATATTACATTTAGTAATTTAGCAGTCACTTTTCATTCAAAGCGATTTACAAATAAGAAAACAACACAAGTCAAAAGTTAAGGAGATACCAGCTACACTGTAGCATCCTCAAACCTAATCATTATTCGATCTGTCTGCCTTTTTTAAAAATACGTTTATATATTGCTTTATTGGATTTAAAAAATGTCACCACTGGGACTCCCTTTAAGCTCATACAGTGTAGTTCCCAGTCTCTTTGGTGTTTGAAACTTTTATTTTTCAGACCCCTAGACCTCATGATATTCAAAATTTAAGCTGACCACTAGGGTGCATGGGCCCCTCTGCAATTACGCTGCAAAGGCCCCTGGGCCACTTGGCATTCAGGGAATAAGCTAATCCCTAAGGGATAGAGCAATCAGAGTTATCTGGAAGCTGAAACCTAGACAGCTCAGCACCTGCAGTGTGAGAGTTCTGAGTTCTTGGACCCCATTTGCTCAATGCTTAGACTGACCACTAGGGCCAGTGGGAGTTTACATTGTGAATTGATTGCCCACATTTTAAATGTATCGACTGAGCTCCTGGTACAGATAATGAAATTCAGTAAAACAATAATATTTATATGTAGCTACTGTGCCGCCCTGGCATCAAATTCATTCATTCATTCATTCATTAACTTCTGCTTATTCCTTTATGAAGGTCACGGGGGGATTCCCCATGCCCAGGACAGGGTGCCAATCCATCGCTGGGTAAGGTATGACTAGTAATAAGATAAAAGTACAAAATTCTAAATATAACACAAATAAGATGATGGGTAAAGTGGTGGAAATAAAATTATTATTTCCATTTAACATTTGAAACAAATACATAAAAATCTGAAATAATTGTATGTGCATTTAAAATTTGCTGAATTATCTAGTGATACAAAGTATTGTGTAGTACTTTATTTTCTGACAGAATATGGCATGCTCAAAGAATGCAAGTTAAGTGAAAGCTGTGGGTAGTATGCTAATATGGAGAAGCAAAAGTGAAGGCCTCCTTTCTCCCTAAGTCAATGACACTCATGGGAATAACAGGGGGAGCTCACATGTAATGACCAGTAGCTGGTGGGATGAATCCATCCATCTCTGTGAAGTAAACAGGTCCCAGCTGGAGTGATGTGCTCAGGATGGGAAAGGGAAGTGGGGCTGCCCCTTGAGCTTCCCCTAAATAAAACAGGCGACAGGATGCGCCTTCACTTGAGAGCACAGACGTACCATCAGCGGCAGGGAGGACCTGCTTCCACTGTGATGAGTGTCAAGTCCTCGATCAGGCCTAGAGTGAGTCCACATGTTGTCAGAAGCAAAAATAAGACTTCTCATGTATTACTGGGAAATGGGAGTGGGATTCCGTACAGAATATCCATTGTTTAATTCAATCAGTGAGTCGTTTAAGTTTTTTTTCATTTGATCTCTGTCTTTAAGACACCGCAGTCATGACACTGAACTTCTGTTGACACACATCTTTCAAAGAAGCAGTGCAAAGGGAGTTAACATTTCTAGCTTTTATAGAAAAAATTGTTGTGACAAAGAAATTAAGGAAAGTCCAGTTTGTAAAAGTTATTTATTATGTCACTTTTCTTAATCTAGCAAAAAATAAGTTTAAAAACAAATTATTTTGTTTGACTCAACAGAACAAACATACGTTAAAATACGTTTTCTTTTGTGGAAGCTGCGAAGAACAGTTAAACAAATCTTGTTTTAAAATGTTAACTTTAAAAGTTACAACATTTCATTTTATTCTGCCATCAGTACAAATGGTTTAAAGGGTTTTTTTACAGAACATTTGTCTTTTTGCACTTTTGCCAGTTTTAAGAGCATTACCCATTGATTTAATAAACACTTAAAGTGAAATATGAAAAAATCTGACCATTTCAGAATAGAGGGAAAGAAACACCCTGTATACAGTTAAAAAGGCAATATCCTTAAATAACTTAAAGTTCTTTTGTTCAAAACTGTTGACAAAACTTTGAATTTTTTTAAATTAAGGTTCCTCTGAGATTTTTAAAAAGTGCCTTCAAAGCTTCAGAACCTCTACAAATTCTTTAAAGATTTTGTAATTTTAACAATTTATTTATGAAAACACCAAAACATTGCTGCTATTTTTATTTAAAGCTTCAAGTAAACTTTAAAACAAAATGTTTTGTGTTGTTAAACAAATTTAAATAAAAAAAAAATTAAAGAACTAACAAATCAGGGAGCATGTCTATTGTATGTACAGTAACACAGTAAGTTTATGACCAGTATATCCAGGAGTGTAAAAGTCACTTTATTTTTTATTGGTTGACATTTAAGTTTTTGTTTTTTTGATGCATAAAGTTTTAAAAATGTAAGGTCATTGTGCAGCATAAAACTCATTCAATAGTATATTATTCTAAACATTATTCAAAAATCATTTTAAAATACTTTGTCAGCTAAGGTTTGTCTTTTTAAATAAATCTGATAAATGAACATGTTCTTATGAAAACAAAATCAGAGTATAAAACAATGAAACTATACATGTTTGGGATTTTTAGTTTTGAGTGACAGATTGTCAAGTAAAAGGTTCATTAGAAGAAAGACACAACAAGTTAATGGAGGCTGTGTCAGTCAACACGGCAAATGAACTGAGCAATTGAATTCAGAATGGCGAAAATGAACAATAAGAATGTCTATGTATCCTGAATTACTGCTGGAAAGTGATTGGTAATTTTCTATAAGTTAAAAATGGTTCATTTTTATATAACTCTGATGTTGGTGAATTTGAAAAGCTGGACTGATAAGGAAAAACATAGTTTAATTTTGTCCTGCAAGACCTGTATGGTATGAAATCATGGCAGTTCCATTAGTTCCAATTTCCCTTTTACAGAATTTACTGTACAAACCAAAAAACATACACAAGAAACACATGAGCTCACATTACGCTGTCAAAACAATAAGATCCTTAAAAGGTTGTAGTGGTTATTCTGTAAGGAATTATTTTTAAATGCTTAGTTTGAAGGCTTCTCTAAACATTTTTGTTTCTTAAGGTCGGTCAAAGCATTAGGAAGTTCTTCTACTGGTTTAAACTTAAGAACATCTAAAGGTTGTACGAGGATCTTTAGTTTTAACTTTATTTGCTCCCTAGAGATATGGGTAAAACAGAGGTCCCATTTTGCCACCCAAGATGCAATCTTGTGGTAAATATGTATACCATAAAAAGGTACATGCATGTTACTAAGCTGTATGTAAATGTAACATAGAGTACTGCTCCAGCACACTGTTAAAATACTCGCAAAAAGGTGGGGTCATTAGTTGGAAACCCTGGAAGATCCACTTCTTATTACTTTGAGGTACTTTAAGGTTTTAAACTGAATAACCTTTTAAAGTCATTTATTTCTAAACACCATGGTGATTATAAAGCTCTATGTTATGCAGTGTGATAAAAAAAAATCCTAATTATTTGACATGTAATATTTTAAATAACAAGTGTATGTCAGACAATTTCCATGATTTAAAAGATTTAAAGGGAAAAGAAGGCAGAGCCTAATTAAGTTAAATGGAACACTATTCATATATTTTTTTATATTCACTCTGAGCATGCCCTAACAACACGTTTAGCAAACGTTAACATCCTTTTTGTTTTATACGGTATTTTAATTTAACTCTGTTGGTGCCTGTGACATAATATCTACAGTATGTCATGGAACATAAGATACTGAATTTCTGACGCATAATTAATTATTATAGGCGTGTTTTAAATGAGAGTTAAACCTTAAATACAAAAACGCAGTTTGAATATGTTTTTAATTATTTATAGAACAAAAATATAACTTGCCTCTGTAATTTTGATGGTTGGTTTTTAATGCTCTATAATTCGTTTTTTGGAAAACTGCACTGAATGGGATGTTATTAATGTCCCAGCTCTATACAAATATCACAAAAGAAGGAAATTTTTAGCAATTTTAATTTAACTAAGACCTGCCAGTAAGGTCTGTATTTTATCTTTTATCCTCTGACCTGTTTATTTGGTTTAAGAATCATTTCCTGAAGTTCATCAGCGAAATTTAATTGTACAGTGTTTGTTAATGCAGATTTTTCTCATTAAAATGATTTCTCATTAAAAAATAATAAAAGTGACTTTTTTGGTTTAAACGTGAATGACGACGCAAAACTTTGGCGCACAATGTTTCTAAGTTTACCATTACTGCCAAGAAAAGTCTGACACGTCATAACATTATACAAACATTATTATATTATGCAACATTCCAGGTGTGAGGCTGAATTTATTTGGTCTAAATAACCAGACGTGCTAAAAGTACCAACCTTCCGTCAGCTCATTAATAACTGTGATGGATTGCATGGCCCTGTCACCTCATAAGTGGGTTTACTGAGCATAATTATGGATTTATTTACTCTGATCAAATTCATGTCACTGAAAAAGACTAATCTACTTTTAGTGATTAGTATTTAAGATTTAGGAATGTAGGATCACTAACACTGTACATTATGTAAAACTAGACTCTTCGAATTTAATACATTAAATATATACTTTACATATATAAAAAATTGCAATCTTAATACTGTAATAAAGTCCTAAATCTGGGTGCGTACATACATACTCTTTTTTTGTTCATATTTATTATGTTTATTAATGGTAAGTCAGATAGTCGTGATTTAAAACGTCACTAAGTTATAAATAATGTCACGTTTAATACATTACGCTCAAACATAACGATCACTATAGTTTACATCTTTACAACACTTATTAAACAGACTACACCGATTTGCAAAACTCAGATTACTGCATTCAAGTGTTTTTCTATAAATCTGTCCAGAAGAGATAAAATACGGTCTCACTTTTGTTTTTGCAAAGGAAGCAATACAATTCCGATGTACTTATATTGTTTTACATATTTAATATGTAATTAAGTAAACACTACATCGTATTATTATTATTGTATGGTCCACTGACCATGCCTGCTGATTTAATTAAAACTATTTTAAAGTATAATATGAGAGTGCATGATAGAGGCTTTCACATGGAACAACAGACAGACATACAGCATATATGTATGAAAAGGTATAGATAATAGACCTATACTTAGACGAATGGTAGCAAGAGTTAGAGTTGCAGTCTCTGTATATTATTGACAATTATTTACACAACTGTTAATTATACAATTAATTTATTAAGATAAATATAGTCGGCTTAAAGCGGCCTAAACAAAAAGTCGTCTAAATAGAGCACCAAATTTAATCAGCCTCCTGGGACTGGATTTTTGTGTGAAGTTGTAGAATTTTTGAGTGTAAAAGTTTTATATATTTAAATTAATGGTGAATTAATTTGAGTGCAACTTTATTGATAGTTGTTGAAGAGCTCACTCTGCTAAATTTTTGGTACCAAGCACATGGGTTTGACTGGAAAACACAGTACCAATTTGCGATCGTTTTTTAAATTATGTTCATTTGCAAAAAAACAAAACAAAAAAAAAAACAAAACGAAATTGTGGCTGCTTATGGGTCCAAATTTCAAAGTTGTTTGTTTGGGCTTTGGAAGTTTAGGGGGGGGGGGGGAATGCAGCCTGTGATAATTGCTGGTTGGAAGTTTTATCGCATTATAAAGCGAATTATAGGCCAATTGGTGTGATTTTCGCTATCGGCGAAGATGCTCACCAGCTGCATCTACTCTTCAAGTTTGGTGCATGTAGGACAAGGTCTTGGCTGCCCAACGCGTTTTACCCACAAAAAAAATCTAATTAAGAAAAATCTGAGCAAAAACAATAGGGTTTTCAAAGCACTTCGTACTTGAACCCTAAAGTGTCAATTATATGTGTCTTTGCTATTTCACTTAGCACATGTGTAAAATTGTAATAAACCAAAACTGTTGCGGTTATATATAGCACAATCTGGGCTATTAATACATTTTGTTTCTAATTCGTTGTCTCACAAATGGTTCATTATAAAGTGTAAACACGTTTAGCATTCTGCAGTCAGAGAGGGGGATTTACTTTGTTTTGGGTTGCAGCCTATGGAATGAACTCGACGTGTTTTTTTTAGCCAATTGGCTTCTGAAGGCTCAACGAGGCGACTT
This sequence comes from Xyliphius kryptos, assembly GCA_025769995.1. Classification (NCBI taxonomy): domain Eukaryota; kingdom Metazoa; phylum Chordata; class Actinopteri; order Siluriformes; family Aspredinidae; genus Xyliphius; species Xyliphius kryptos. The sequence goes on from JAOUQT010000036.1 coordinate 12,507,654, forward strand.
CATCTTTCTCGGCCTATTTGGCATTTTGATTGATGCCCTTGTGGCTCCCTCCATCCGATATGCTCCCTCTCTTCGAGGCAATAAGGAGGAAGGGTAGACCACAAAAGACTGAAGTTGCGCGGCGCACGCTCATGCTCAGGCAGTCGGCCTTGTGAGATCGGGGGGATCGGGAGATCAGGGGAACGGGGGCGGCGCGGAGGAGCCGCATGGTCTCCGGGATCATGGACCCCAGCACAGCGCATCTGCACCACTCGCACATAGACCCCATCAGTTTCGGCATCGATCAGATTCTTAACAGTGCGGAGCAGGGCAGCTGCATGATCGCTAACCCCAGGATGCAGGACCTGGACTACGGATTGGGCAGCATTGTCAGCAATGCCTATAATACAATGACCGGTAACTACAGCTGCACTAACTCTGCTGGATACAACAGTAACGTCTGCACTGCTGCTCCACTCGGCGGTGGGTACAACGTGAACATGGGCATGAATCCGAACGGCAACGGCTTTAACGCGTCCGGCGTGATCCGTGTACCTGCGCACCGGCCCCTGACCAGCATGCACTCCTCTATGCCAACAAGCGCAGCACCTGTACACAACATGGCGAGCATGGGCACTCTGAACAATCTCACGGGATTAACATTTCCTTGGATGGAGAGTAACAGGAGATATACCAAAGACAGATTTACAGGTAACGAAGGTCAGACCACAAAAGCTGTGTATTACAGTAAAACAATCAGCTCGTCCTTTAACTCTGATCCGCCTGTATGTAATATATACATCGATTCTGTGCAACATTTTGGAAGGCTATTTTCTCCTATAAGATTAGATTATCATACAAGGTGAAGTATTTACATTTTTGTTCACAGATTTAGGGCAGTATTTATTCAATTTATATAAGATGTAATATTTTATTTTTATCTATAGGTATAGCTATTGGGCTTTTATTTATTTCTTCTTATTAAAATAATAAATAATTTTAAAGATAGATAGATAGATAGATAGATAGATAGATAGATAGATAGATAGATAGATAGATAGATAGATAGATAGATAGATAAAATACATAAATCATTTATAGGTTTGGATATATTTTGCATGACGTAACTAAAAGCCAATACGTAAAAATACTGTAAATCGTGTGTCATTTTATTGGAAGCCCTTGTTCAGTATATTTTGAACTGTGCTTTGCTTGGCTGCAGTTTTCACCCTTCCATATTATAAAGTTTCTGTTTTACAACTAAAATCCTTCTCTTCGCCGCTTTGCTGATTTCTTCTTGCCTGCTTTGCTCTGTTTCTCCAGTGGCCATCTCACCCTTCACTGTAACACGCCGTGTAGGTCACCCGTACCAGAACCGCACTCCGCCGAAAAAGAAGAAGCCACGGACGTCCTTCACTCGCCTTCAGATCTGTGAGTTAGAGAAGAGATTTCACCGACAAAAATACCTGGCGTCTGCTGAGAGAGCCGCACTGGCGAAAGCACTTAAAATGACTGATGCGCAGGTCAAAACATGGTTCCAGAACAGGAGAACAAAATGGAGGTGAGGCTTTAATAAATAAATCTGACCCTGAATCACGAAGTTAAAACAACACGACCTGTTATTTTACTTTTTTTAAAATTACTTATTTAACATTAATATTACTCATTACTAATATTAAGCTATATAACTTTAATATTAATCCAATTTCATCCAAATAAAGTACTACTATCATACTATTAATATACAACTACTTCTAATAATGATAAAGAGAAAAGACAAATATTAATTAAATCATCATAACAATGACGTATTTCGTGATTTAATAAGTTTAATAATGTTTGTAGTTCAGAAGGAAATCTGAAAATTTTCAGAGGCTGTGTGAAAAATATATGATTTTAAAGGTGTTTTCGTTTTGATGATATGTCTATAACCACAATAAAAAAAATACTTTTTGACTACTTCCCAGAATTATGGAATAGAGTAAAATACTGTAAGGTATGTAAAACTAACATAAACTTTTATGAAAATGTCAAGGTGCAATGGCAATTCAGGTTTTAGAGAAAAATATTCAGTGTCAAGTCTTTAAAAGTTAGAAAGATTACACAAGGGCATATCGGTTCTAAATAGCACAGACGATGTTTTTTTAACACATCATAAAGGTGTTTTTTTTTCTTTTTTTATGAAGTTTACAAAAAATAAATGTATATAAAATTTTGAAATAAATATGCGTGTATTCATTGGCAGTTGTTTTTAGCCTATTTTAAGTCATTTTAAATCATATTAGCTATAAGTACTAAACACTTAAAGATTTACATTTAGTAATTTAGCAGGAAATTGTATCCAAAACGACTTACAAACGAGAGAACAACACAAGTCAGTATAGGAAGAACCAGCTACACTGTAGTATTCACAACCCATATGCGATCTGGCTTCTAGATTTTTTTTCTTTAATAGCTAGTCCTAGCAGAAGAGGTGTGCTTTGAGCTATTTCTTAAAGGCTGACTCAGCCTTAAAAATATATTTAAAACAAACTTCAAAAGGCCTACATGCCTAAGAAATACTGTTAATCCTGATGTTGTTATTGGCATATCCCAAACTTTAGAGAAATTAAAATCAGGTTCCTAAACTATGTTAATTTGGAAATAATTTTGAACAATCGATTACAGTAAGTTTGTCTGGTTAAAATCTATATGTTACATTATTTCTGTACATGTGGGTTATAATTAATAAAGTACTATTAATTAACTTTAGAGTTGGTGGAGTGTTTTCATGATTAAAATGTGCGTGTACAATGAACAAAATTGTGTGTGTGTGTGTTCAGATTTTATGCTTATTATTATTATAGTTGTTGATTTGTGTTTAGAAGGCAAACTGCAGAGGAAAGAGAGGCGGAGAGGCAACAG
>JAOUQT010000036.1:12510636-12520729 GCA_025769995.1 Xyliphius kryptos
ATGAATCCTATTGTCTTTGGAAGCTTGGAATTTCTGAACAAACATGGATTGTTGGGCAGGTTCTCTATCTCTACAATGCTACTCTAGAAAGAAATGCAATTATGAATGAGTTCCTAGAAAATCAACCCCCTTAGGCGATGAGACCAATTACTCTGTTGGTTGCTTGCTAGACGAACACTACTTCTGGGATTTTTAAGTCACTGCACGGGAGAAAGTCGACCTAGACAACAAAATGACAACTTGCTATAAGATGCCTGGGAGTCACTAAAGCCTCTTATTCTGATTAATAGCAGGACAAAAGTCCAGTCCTGTATGCTTTAGGTCAAACCAAGTGCAGAGAAATAAAATGAGAGACAGACTCACAAACAAAATGAAGGTTAGTTTTGCAGTCCAGTAACCCAGTAGAAAGACATTAAGCCAAATAAAAGCATTAACACATTACAGCAAGTATTTGATTTGGATAAGAAGGCAGGAAATCAATCAGAGAACAGGAAATACCAGGGAAGTAAAAACAAATGTCAAAATGCCAATTATTTAATTCAAAGATTAGGTAGCTTTATAATTGCTTAAGTAAACTGTTCAGTAGCCTTATAGGGCATAAATGGAGCCAGATGAGGATTAGTCCAACATAGCATCCTCAGTTTTCACAATGTCCCCATAGCTGATGTTTATCTGCAGGGAGAAAGAAACTGGCAATACTCGTGAGATCTCTCCCAGGTAAGCAACCAGCACATACCCACACACGTCCAGGAAGCACAATAAAAATAAGAAAAAAACGTGCCTCTCCTCATCCCCTGTCCTTCATTTCTCAGCACCAACCCCTTCAACCCATTTAACGTTGCGATTCAGGACAACTAACCCCACTACAATCTCGACTGCTATCCAACAACTGGTGCGCTTCAAAAGTCATTATTTCACTGCTGATAATGTTCTAAGAGCTGTGCAATTATTGATTTTTCTACAGGGTGTGTGTGTGTGTGTGAGAGTGAGCTAGAGGGAGTGAGAGAAAAACAAGATCTAAGCATAGGGTGCAAAAGGTGCAGCATGAATAACGAGGTAATCGTGACCGTATTACCCCCACTGTGTAACCTCATCATAGTGAGACCAAAGTAAGGCTTTGCTCGGGTTGATGTGAAACTCAGCTGGAATCACACTGCTACATTATGCATTCCATCAGCCTATCGGAACTTCCATCATCATTAATACTAGGAAACACCGCAGCTACCAGCAGAGAATAAATGCATGGGTCCTCAGATACGTGTAACCAGAGACATGGATGGGTTTTTAAAATGTGAAATGTTTCTCTAGTAATGGGATCTCACAACCCATTCGGGTTTCAAAATCTTTTTGTTCCAGCTTTAAATCTATTATTAACCAACATTTTTAACCAATAATAATGTTTCAATACCGTTCTGTAACAAAAATGAAATAATCTATAATTTCGGTAAAACATGTCAGTTCATATTATCATTTTTATTATAGCAGGTATAAACGTTTGATTCCTTACAACCCTTTCTTTTTTCTTTTTCTAGAGCATACATGGGCATTCTAGGGCATACTGCTTATGCCCTGTTGCAGCATACAGTAGGAAGACAGGCGGAAATAGGTTTCCGGATATAACAAGACACAAGTTATATTGTATGATTGTTTTAATGTGGACTTAAGCTAATAATTATAATAATAATAATAATAATAATAATAATAACAACAGTTGTTGTTGTTGTTATTATTATTATTATTATTATTATTATTATGGTCTGCATTTAAGTTCCGGTTTTTGCTTTGACTTGCCTAAAATAACCATAATGCTATGGCTATATGTTGCATTGTTTGTTTATTTATTTCTGTCTAAATGCGTGACTGGGATGTTGTTGAAACGCATCATGCTATAAGTAAAGTGCTTTTCTTTTCGCTGCTTCCCTGTGTCGTGTTGCTGATTTTTCTTGCCTGCTTTCGCCCTGTTTTTGTTCACGATCCAGTGGCCCTCTCACCCTTCACTGTAACACGCCGTGTAGGTCACCCGTACCAGAACCGCACACCACCGAAAAAGAAGAAGCCCAGGACGTCGTTTACACGCCTGCAGATCTGCGAGCTGGAGAAGCGCTTTCACCGCCAGAAGTACCTGGCTTCAGCCGAGAGAGCCGCTCTGGCAAAAGCACTTAAAATGACTGATGCACAAGTCAAAACATGGTTCCAGAACAGAAGAACAAAATGGAGGTGCGCTTTAATCTCCGTCTTTAAAGTTAACCTCTGTATTAGTAAAGAGACTCTATAAGAATTCAAGTGACATGATATTGGTTTGGTTCATTTGCAACAAAATAATAGTCTGGATTGAACATTTAGAGCTTTAATAAAATCATATTTATGTTAAATATTATGATAACATGGGGAATATGTCTAATTTTATGGGATTAGAAAATGCTTAGGCCATATCCAGTTACGCACAAAAAGCGACTTTGTATTTGTATCTTAATAATCTCTTTAAATAATAATAATAATAATAATAATAATAATAATAATAATAACATTTTATTATAATGTAATATGATAATTAAATGTTGGTTAATTTCACAAACAATTATCAAGTCAAAAAAGATTTTTTTTTACATCAGAAGACAGAAAATTATCTTCCTCTTCTTCTTCTTCTTCTTTCGACCTTTCCTTTTATCAGAGAATTATAATGCAATCGATACATTCATTGATATCAATTATTAAAAATAAGAAATATAAAAGTTCTTATCTTTTTACCAGTCTGCCAGTTGTCTTTCTTTCTTTCTTTCTTATGAATTAATTATCTTTCTGTAATATTAGGCTTTAACTAAACACATTAGGCTTTAAATGTAACGTTGCGTATACGTTAAATAATAATACTCAAATTTATTATATCTATCAAATATGGCATTCATTTATTTTTTTGTATTTATTTTTATTTATTTATATGTTCCAATGAAGGGCGTTGATGCTGTGGCCTCACAGCAAGGAGATCCAGAAGATCCGGGTTCGAGCCCCGGGTGGGGCGACTGTGGAAATTTCTGTGTGGAGTTTGCATGTTTGATGCATGATAGGTTAATTGGTGTCTCTAAATTGCCCGTTAATGTGTCAATGTGTGTGTTTGATTTTGTGTGTGTGTGTGTGCCCTATAATGGTGCTCCCTATGATGGAACCCCTGTCTAGGGGTTGTTCCGGTAAACCTAAAACTAGGATATAGAAAATAAATGATTGTTACATTGGTTCTCGGAAATGAATATGCTATACGGAGTGAGAATTGTAAAAAGGATAATAATAATAATAATAATAATAATAATAATGATAATAATAATAATGTTATAATAATCATGTTATTCTGATGATGATGATGACGACGACAATGAAATTGTGGTGTGTTTAGGAGGCAGACGGCGGAGGAGAGAGAAGCCGAGCGGCAGCAGGCGAACCGGTTATTAATGCAGCTACAGCAGGAAGCTTTTCAGAAAACTCTAAACCAGCCTGTAAATCCAGACCCGATCTGTCTGCACAACAGCTCACTGTTCGCACTACACAACCTGCAGCCATGGACTGACCACACCAACAAGATTAACAGCGTCACCACCTGCGAATAGAAACACCAACTCTTCCCTTTTCTACGCTCATTTATACACATCTTTATCTCTGTCAAATTTATTAACCCTGGTCCAACATTTCTATTACCTCCTACTATAACAACATGTGTGCGTGTGTGCGTACAGGAGACGGAGTTTATTTCGTCACGGCTTCTGGATGTCTCTAGTCTAAACGAAATCTGTATCCAGCTGTGTGTAATATACGGCTTCTACAGTCGTACCTACACGTGTAGCAGGATATACTGTATGTGTATATACAGCATTTTACACAGTTACACAAAAGTGAAACATTTTGAATGTTTCCATAATGCAAAACAATATGGACTTCAAGAATCAGGTCTGAAGCACTTATTCTTAAATTAGGTATGATACAGAACTTTATATGAATTACAGCCTGCATAATTTTAATAGAACAGCAATCACGTTGCCTACATCACGTTTATTTAGCATGCTTCTCACAGTGGGTTATTATTTTTAATATTAATATCCTTCAACGCAAATAAAACAATATTTATATGAAACGGATATTATTTTTAAAATCGACATTTTCTCTGCACAACTCTTCATATAATACTATAGCTAGATCAGATATTCTAAAGCAAAACATCTGTAAGCATCTGTTGTGTTTATCTATATTGCTTTGCTAAGTTGATCGAGGTCAATTTGTTCTTTGTTCAGATCATGTTTTAATCGCTGAATTTGACTTCTCTTTCAGTTTGACTATGTTTTTTTAAAACAAGTTTATAATGATAAGTGTAGCAGGAAAAGGTTCTGATTGATATTCGATTTCATTTCAGAGTGAATGGTTGTTCGGGTTGCATGATACGTATGTGTCTTCCTCATTGTATGGGGAATGTAACAGTATTAGTGATATTAACTATATGCAGATGTGAGAGTGTGTTTGAAACTTACAATGACCATGTCAGAGGTGTATCTTGTTATGGTCCATCAGCATATTCCAAATGCCACAGAACATTAAACGTATCATTTTAAATGACAAAAATATTTCAGACATGTTTATCAAGATAAAAACCAATATTACCCGAAGCGTAACAAAAACCAGTAGTCAAGCGAGGTGTAAATACAGACGGTTTACCCTTTAAATAGAAGATGTAAAGAAGATGACCGGTTTCTACTTTACAATGTTTGAAGATTTAATATCCCCATTGAGGTCGTCACGGTGATGAAGTGGGTAGCGCTATCGCGTCACAGCAAGAAGGACCTGGGCGCTTAAGTGTGTGTGCCCTACGATGGATTGGCGCCCTGTTTATGGTTGTCCCTGCACGGGTGGGCACTGGCTTTACCGCGACCCAGTGTGGATTAGGAGGAAGAAAATAAATGCATGATTGAATCTCCCTTTTGATCCCCAAGAGTTAGCTTCTGTTATATAGGAAACATGGCAAAGAGCCATAATTCAACATTCCGCGGAAGTATTAGATACACATCAGTAGAAACAATTACAACATGCACAAGTTTCCAGACAAACAGGACGTGTGAACAAAAGTCTTTCGTATTTGCAAGTCATTTTGTAAAAAATATGGGTTAAAACTAGTTAATGTGTTTTAATCTGAAACTTTGTGAATATGCAAATTTTTGAAAGCCTATACAGTTTTATATATACACCATGATATACCATTATACTGTATATAATATACCATGAATATAAAGTATGTTGGTCTGAGAGCAGGATTATTTGTAATAAAATACTTGAACACTGAACATAATGTAGTACTGTATGTACTGGGCTATGTGGAACTTTTTTACCCAAACAAATTAAGGACCCGGGTTCGAATCCCTAAATATGTAAAAAGTATCACAGTAGGTGATCGGTGTATTTAAAGTTGTCCTCAGTGCGTGAATGTGTGTGACTATGTGTATATGTGCCATACGGTGGTTTGGCTAGGGGTTTTCTTGTCCGTGTCTGTTCTTTACTTCTAAATAAGTAAGTTAGAAGAGACAGAAATAAAATTAATACAATGTAGACCATTTTTATTACATTAATGAACTGTCAGCAGCTTAACCAGCAAAGTACTGTGTTCTTACAATTGCGAAGCAGGTTCCTGTTATATTCAGCCATTTGGTAAAAAATACAACATGTTACTGCTCGATTGTAAAGAATTACAATGTAGAATTTGGTATTTCCTGTTTTAACGAGGCAATAGAATATTATTAAACAGTATTGAACTCATGAAAGTGTTAAAACTTAAAGGTTAAAAGGTTCGATCGATAAAAATCTATCAGAGTTTCTCTAAGACAGCCACACAGACAGCAATATACACGGAGAGTGTATCACATATCACTCTTTATAAAGTCAATAAAATCCAAAGCATTATCACCAGGTGTGTATTGCTTTCTGTTAAGTTATATCTTCAATATGATTATTTTTGCTGTTCATTTAATTCATAACTGTAAGAATGGTGTTCTTTATTATATTCACAATGAATAAATATATAAAGTTTATTACTAAGTGCTTATATTAACTACTGATATTTCATACTTAAGATGAATTAATTAATCTTTTACGTGGATTATTCATGGCATATTACTGTTCACTGATTTTATATATGTAAAGATCTATATTATAACACGTTAAATTTATAACTAATATTTATTTACATGCACAATATTGGTAAATAAAATAAAACAAAAGTGAAGTAGACTACTGAAAAATGAAACATAGGTAAGCTATTACTAAACACGTACTGATTTCTTCCAAGCATTTCCTGTTATTTTAAACGTGATTTTTGTTTAATTTAACTAAGCATTTATGCGCATAGAACTTTTTCTTACTTCTGCGCATTCTCTACGCAGCATTACTCCCTTGAATGCACTGCGAATTTTTCAGCTGATGGCGAAATAAATACGTCACTTTAGTGCGCCGAGATACTGGGACAGTTATATAACTTTCTGCACCGTTGCGGTTTACAGCATAATGTCTCTTTTACGTTTTTGTACATTTAGGAAAAGACATTTCATAACGAATGGGTCGTTATTAGAGTCGATGATTACAGGTAACTCATGCATCGTGACATATTTCGCAGACGATTGCACATGCTACGCATGTTATAAAAATTAGGCGAGTGTCAGTGAAGCCTGTACGCAGTGTTGTCCTTTCTGTGTTATACAGCTTGCTCAAGAACAGCAGGCTACACGTCCAGAGAGGACAAGAAGCCCCTCCGCAAGGCAAAGACACCTCAGGGGAAGTTCGATACTGACCAGAAGGACACAAACACTGCAGACGCATTTAAAAGTAGGCAGTAGTCTGACTGTATATTTCATCAGAGCTAATATCATTATGATATGTGCGACCATTATTGATCAGTATCATTAAAGTGATTCAATTGTGTTATGTGACATAATAAAGATACAGTGTGTTCAGCCAGGAAACTTTGAACCTGTTACAATTCTTTATAGGATCTGCCACAAGGTTTTAATATTCTTTCTCAATTAATAATCGCAGAAGAAATAGAGTATACATTATTAGTCATTTATTAAGAACTGTAATTAAGATTTGTTTTATAATGTTAGTTGGGCAAGTTCCTATGCCTTAGACTTTCCTCATCTGAAAGCAGCTACCAACCAGAAATGGCAAATTCTTTCATGCCAACCTCATAGACACTAATGGCAATAGACTGCTTATTAGTACACATTTATAACTGTATTTGAACATTTTTTTTGCATCATTATGTCTCCTTTTCTTTTATTTATGTGAAAAGTCAGTAATCAAAGCATGTTAATCCATGTTGCATTATCTGACAAATTAAAATATACAGTTCATGCTAATAGGAAAGCTTTAGCCCCCACTTTTGTTTACATGGTCTACTAGATGCCTATGATTATCTAGATTAGCTCTTCGATTGTGAGTGGGAGTATGGCACCCCTGACTCTAAAAAACAGCCAATTTGTGCTCTGTTAGGCTGCATTCAAGTTACACTGTTTACTTTGTCTCAGGAATACTATTCATCATTTTATGTCCAGATTACTGACAAAATCCCATTGTTCACCATTTTACTAAATGTGCTCTTTAGGTTGTTACATTGGATTTCAGACAAATATTGTTATCTATTTTGTTTATTAAGAGTTCTTCTTTTCGTCACATGAATGTGTTTAATCAAAATTTAAATGTTGCTTTTTTTATATATGAATATTAATAATATGCTCATAAAATAGATTTGTTACAAGTGTGTGGTCATTGAGAACAGTTCTGTAATTAAAATCTGTAACTTGGAAAATTACTTGAACCTTTTACAATGAACTCCATAATTCTGTTGGAACAGAATTATCATCAATATCAACAGTTAAAAAAACAAAGTTCTGAGAGTCACATTTTTACCACTGGCTCACTTCATCTTCTCATATAGTAACACAGTTTGAAGTTTTTTAAGTAGAATTTTATTTACTTGCATTAAACAAGATTGCGCAACAGTCCGAGAACAATTCGCAACAAAGAAAACTTTGCTTACTTGGCTGCAAGATACAATTGTGAATTCAATCTGAAGTTCCTAAATATAAAGAAAGATGCCGTTTGACTAAATTGGCAGCTGGTTATTGATAGACATTTTCCAGTGTGCAGTTTTACCTAAAAAACAGGCATGATTACATAATCCTAAATACCACACATAGTGTGTTAACCTAAAGCTTTTTTTAAGGAACTTTAAGACAAGTGAATTCCTGCAGAGAGCCAGTCTGAGCATACAAAACTATTTATGTGTGCCATATCACGTTGGCGTCCGAGTCTAAGACTATTCATATACAAATTAATGGGAATTGTGATTACAGGATTTTCAGTGTGACGTGCATTGTATCCTTAAATTAAATTTGTTTTAAATGCTCATTGCTGCATTTATTGTTCTTTGTAAGTGTTAGTTGTGTTTGTCATGATTCAGCACTTTATTGAGGTACTGTACTATTTTCAAGCCTGGATTTGGGATCTTTTTCAGTTCTATCTATAGAACCTCTCAAGCACTGTATAGTTAAAGTTTATATACTCAATCACTTATCTGTGGTCTTGGTTACACGAGCTGCCCTATAAAATATTACATAGTTTCTCTTGCCTCTAAGTTTAAAACCTGATTGTGGTGTGATGCAGAGAAAAACATTTGCTAACGCTATTGTTAGCTCAGATTGGCTGCACACTTTGCTCTAACAGCCTCACTGGTTCACATCAAGGAAGTCAGTGTATTATTATGAATTGGCAATCTGCAGAAAAAGAATCTGATTATACATTATATAGTCTGGATGAGATTTCTGGGAGTTCCTGTGACCTCATTTGTGGCCTGTGGATTGTTCTTGTGCACAGTCAGCATCTAGGCATTAATGTAGACTGATTTGTCTTTCTGAAATATCTAAAGTATGTTCAGGTAAAATTATACATATTTTAAAACATCATTCAAACACTCATTGCAATGAGTGTGATTATGTATGCAAGTATGCCCTTTTTATTTTGACTCCTTAAGCAAAATGTTTTTTTTAATTGTCTTATGCATGATGCATAACGGCTAGCAAGAGAAAATAACCAAATTCTCCAGAATAAAAGATCTGAAAGAAGGGTTGCTTCCTCTGAATGCTTCCTTAATGTACTGAGAAGTTTTGTGTTACAGGTGATATCTACCTATTTAGCCATTTTTTAGGTGAAAAGCTCTGTCATTGATAAAGAGTGGAAAGACAGAAATAACTAATAATACAATACTGTATATTAGAAGTTTGGCTGTTTGTTTAACTTACAGGATTTCCAGATGATGTGAACCCGCAAACGAAAGAGAAAGGTGGCCCCACAGGTCCTGAGCCGACACGATATGGAGACTGGGAGAGAAAGGGACGCTGTACAGATTTTTAGTTAATGGTTAAATATGTAAATCCTATTATTTTGTAAACGGACCTTGCAATTAGTTTGGAGTTCTAGCTCTTGCTGAATAGTGTAACAGTGCATTAGAATTTGATTAATTTTTGTAGAAAAATGTATCTTTGTTTTGAAAAGTGTGGAATATTGAATCACTGTAAAAATAAATATCTGTAAGACATTGAACTTATTGTTTTGCATGTATATTTTAATTTTATATAGAATAGAATGTCTTTATTGTCATTGAACCAGTAAAATGAAAAGTTATTGTAAAATGTTGTACAATGTTTGACAGTTATTGAATAAATTTTGACAAAGAAATCTTCTTTCTGCCTTTCTATTTTATCAGGGTTCGCCACAGCTTGTCAGTCTTTTCCACCTCACTCTGTTCTCTGCATCTTCTTCTTTCACACCAACTACCTGCATGTCTACATTGACCACATCTATATATCTCCTCTTTGCCTCCTTCCTGGCAGCTCTATTTCTAACATCCTCCTACCAATATATCCACTGTTCCTCCTCTCCACATGTCCAAACCATCTCAATCGGCTCGCTCTAACTTTGTCTCCAAATTTTCTAACCTGTGCTGTCCCTCTGATGTTCTTATTCCTAATCCTGTCCATCCTGGTCACTCCTAATGAGAACCTCAACATCT
>JAOUQT010000036.1:12560340-12575863 GCA_025769995.1 Xyliphius kryptos
CCCAAAGTGGCTCAATAATATTTAGATCTGGTGAGTGTGCAGACCATGGGAGATGTTCAACTTCACTTTCATGTTCAAAAAAGCAATCTTTTGAACTCTGGTAGGTCACCCATAATGTTGTGTGCATTGCAAAATTTGGTTTTGCACTCTTACTGCTGCATTGTGACATATTAATGAAGATTGGCCACCAGGCTGCTCCAATTTAGCCATGAAACCTCCCACACTAAAATGACAGGAGTTTCACTTTTATTGTCCAGCCCCTGTATCTTAAAGCACAGTAATTAATTAGAAGACAGGGGGTGATTTTTGACAGTTGAGCATGTGACTCTGGCATTACCTGCTAGAGCAGCAAAAATAAAGTGGGCTGATGGTCAATTTAATTTCTAGCTATTGGTCATTGTCAGTTTTATGATTTAAAAAATATATATTTCTATGTTGTATGTTTACATCTTTTCTCGTTTCTTCTTTTTTTTTTAACATGTAATCTTATAAGGCAGCTGCTCAGATCACTTTAGGACCTGACCCTTCTTGACTGTACTTTTTTTCTGGTAGCCGATGTAAAATTGAATAACTGTTTGTGCTGAAAACAGCATGAAGCATGATCAATTCTCATTTTATATTAATGGGCAGCATCTCTCTGAATACTAGTGATGGTCTAATGCCTGATTACTTCTTGATGAGCAATTACTAGTGTATTTTTTTTTCAGCCTGCTTGTTCTCCGATGCGCTTAATCAAACTCCTAGTAAATTGACTTTTATAGAATCGACTGGCGCTGTTTGATATTCACTTTTCGTTTGTCACCATTTCCTTTCGCTGTCTTTTTCTATGTGATGTCTGTGTGCAGAGTGTGCAGAGCATGGGCAACACCAAAGCCAGACAGCTGTATGAAGCCCATCTGCCAGACAACTTCAGGCGGCCACAAACCGACCAGTATCCTTTAAGTTACTTATAAACAGTTATGTCTGTTAAATCTACTATGACATTATGTTGAGTTTATGTGAAATATATATTTATATTGTGTACCATTTCTTTAGGGTCTGGTAAGAGTCCAAACAACAATGGATTATTTTAGTGGATCTTGAACATGTATTCGTTTTAGTAGGCAGCGTTATCACATAAATGCCACAACCTGACCTTTTCAACAATGTTTGGTACTTGCCTGTGTGGTGGTGTGTTTGTGTGAAAATGACAGTTGTATTTACATTAAATTTAATCTGTTACAGTTGGCATACAACGTGAAATGCTGTTGTCCTACAGTTGAGCCTCCTTTACTACTGTGCCACTGAGTCTACACCACATTTTTTGTTGTTTACTATTTAAAATGATCAAAAAACATTATTTGGGAGGTTAAATGAAAGAAAATATTATGTCCCTAATATCGTTCAGTTTTCCTGTAAAGAAACACAATTTATTTTCATGTTTTTAATCAGTTAATGCTAACCTTATTATTATCTGATCTGGCTTCTTTTTCATAGCAAGTACATGTGGAAGAGATGTGTATTCAGATTCAATGCTAAGTGATTCAGCTTTACGGACAGTGTTGGTATGATGCATATAGAAGTGTGGAGCTAGAGGCTGAGCATCAAAGTATTAGATTGCATGTTAAGTAATAATTATGTATAACTATGTTAAAATCAGTTCCATATTTTAAATAGCAAAGACCTCTTTTAAACCAAGGTTGTTTTTCAAGTCGCCTCAAAAGTTATTGACACCACTGGTTCCTTACTTTTTCTATTAGACAAAAGCAGACAGGATACTCACTCTAAAAAATAACCTTCGGGATCTTTGGGTATTCAGTGACAGCCACATCCACAAATATTGAAATAAGTCAACCAGTAATAGAAGCCCCCACGGGGCAAGGTCTCTATATTCACTCCTCGTTCATGCAGTGTTTGAATAGATGCCTTACACGGGATGTTAGCGTATACTAATGCAGAGTGAATAGCAGCCTTCTTACATAACCCTCTCACCTTGAGTTGGACCTCTATACTCACACATGCCTTGAATAGCAACAGCTCCTTCCGTTTTGTCTTCGTCTCTTCTTAGACGTTGCCTTTCCTCATTCGGTTACGTACACCCTAATCTAATTGTGTGTGTGTGACAGCTCAGCTAATTTCATATTCACCTCTTTGGAACCTTTGCACACAATAATTGATTGCCTTGGCGAGAGCGCTGTTTGTCTGTGGGCTTGTGTTTAGTCCGAAAATCACTTCATCTTTATGCTGACCACTGCGCTACAATATTCTTCCCTGTCAAAAGGGATTAATCCGACTGGCGAAGGTGTGATTCTTTGACAAAAGCTTTTGACAGAAGTTTCTCTGTATAAGATGCAGGCTTCCCAAGAGAAAATTCACATTTTGTTTCCTGGCTGACAGGCCCCGTCACATCTCTGCACCTAATCCTTTGCTTTTAATGACTTCTCTAATAGAAAAACAGGCCAGAGTAATGTTGTCTTGAAAAAAAAAAAGTGGCACAAGAAAAAACTTATGCTTAATATCTTAAATTCACTGCATTTTCTGTCTTGAATAAATAAAAAGATTTAGTTTTTCTAATCAACAATGCTTTATGCTGATGGACCAGAGCTGCAGAAAATAGTAATCCATCTATCTATCATCAACCGCTTATCCGGGTTTGGGTCACGGGAGCAGCAGCCTTAAGCAAAGAGGCCCAGTTACCATGTCCATGTACCATTTTTAAGGCGTTCTGAGGACAATTTAGTTAAACCTTACCTGAACCCATCCTAAATAAATGCAGAACCCGGAGGAAACCCATGTGGACATGGGACCATTGGGATTCGAACTGGGATTCCCCAGCGTTGAGAGGCGATCGCACTAACCACTAAGCCACCGTTCGGCCCTGGTCAATGAAATATTTCCTTAAAGTCGATGCGTTTTGTTATATTGATATGTAATTTTTTTACATACTTTTTTTGATGTCTCTTCTGTAAGTTTAAGTAGTAATTCTTAACTTTTGCTTTTGTGTCATGACTGACACCATTTCTATTTAAAAATATCCCTCCACCTTTTGAAAGTGTAATTGAGGTGAAGCGCTTAGTTTCTTCTCTATGAGATTGAAATTCTCTGCTAAAGTGGATTTTAAATAATTGCATTTGTAGCCAGTGAGTTGATACAAGTTTGACGACTTACTTTGTGTGCAGCGTAGAGGTTAAGCAGACTTGAAGTCCATGCCCACCCCCCCTACCCCGCCCCATTTCAATCAGAGGGTCTAGTTCTTTCTCTCAGGCTTATCACTGACGCAGAGTGCTTCCCATGTCCTCATTATACATTCCTTTTCCCCCCTCATCACTTTCCCACATCAGAGTGCCATGAATTATACCACCAACATCTTTACTCTTTTATACTTTCACTCCTTGTTCTCTTTTTAAAGTATTTATCCGCTTTATTTCAGTTTTGGACTTCAACCATATGTGTGTTTTTTATTCTTCTGTCTGCCTAGCTCTTCTTCTCTCTCTCTCTCTCTCCTTGACTAACATTTCCTTTCTTATATTGCTGCCTGACGATTTCCTTCTGTCTCTGTCTTTGTGATGATACCCATGATCTATTTTTCATCAGATCTACAATTGTGTTGTGATCAAACATTCATGAGTGTGCAAATCCAATAATGGCACAGGAGCTGAGTGCCCTTAACGCTTTGTTTGCAGCAAACATGTGCAGTTGGTATGTTAGCTGCTGGGACGATTTGGGGGGGATTTATTTGTTTGAAAATTGTACACTGCAGTTTGAGTAGTAGAGAGATGATGGGCTTGTGTGTGTGTGTGTGTTGGATTTAAAATGCATTAGGGAGTGAGCCGTCTTAATTTCCACTTAAATTTTTTCAATTTCTTTTAGGTTTATTGCATTTAGTTCGCTTTACTATCTGCCCTCCGTCTGCTTCAGACGTCAGCAGCAGCGTGAAAGTCCTAAATTCGGTGCAGCGAACAATGAAAATTGAAAACACGGAGTCAGAAGAGAGGCCAGATCAGAGACCTGCAGGAGTTCTCTTACACTAACAAGTGTGAGATGCCAGTTAAGTTTCCAGCTGTAGTTAGAGAACTGATAACTGAGTTTTACATCAGATTTAAAACTTGGAATGGAATTGACTGCGACCTAGTTGGTAACATTTTGTAAAGGACGGGGCCCGGG
Organism: Xyliphius kryptos; assembly: GCA_025769995.1. Taxonomy (NCBI): domain Eukaryota; kingdom Metazoa; phylum Chordata; class Actinopteri; order Siluriformes; family Aspredinidae; genus Xyliphius; species Xyliphius kryptos. Next base: position 12,564,484 of record JAOUQT010000036.1, read on the forward strand.
TAGGTGATTGTGTAATAACGGACTGCTGAGCCCCACATGTGGCCTTTTTATGCGCTGCAGGTGAATTGTGCAGTGTGTTCCTTAATGGATTTTCAGAGCTGTTCATACAGCTGTCTGTCTGTACATCACATTAGTTCTGTGTAAAATGCTGTTACACTGAAAATTTTAAAAAGTACAAAAAAGTTAAAATGGTAGATTTTATTTAAATGATCAGATTTAAAGTATACTACAAACCAAACTATAAATATGAACTCAGTAAGGCTGAGTCACATAGCTCTTCCATAAGCTACGTATTCAAACACAAGTTTTAATGGGTAGATGGTTTCTTTATAGGAGAGCCTTGTTCTCTCGAAAGTCGCTTTGGCTAAATGAATAAATGTAAATATAATCAATTTATAAATAACAAGTGTTCCTGTAAGACATGTAACCAGTTTGACTAGTACATTTTTCACGATGTATCTTATTTATCATCTTCTAATTAATGTGTCGCATTTAATTAAGACATAATAGCTGACAAACACTGTATACTTGTTTTTTATTGTGTTATAATTAAAGCCATTTGTTTTTTTCATGTAGCATGTGGTACAGTAAACTACAAAAGCTTACATTTGTGAAGTGGTAGCTATGTGGTGAGGGTGTTGGGCTACCAATCTGAGGGTGGTGGGTTCAAATCCCAGGTCCACTGAAGTTATCGTCGTAGGTCATTGAAAAAGACCCTTAACACTCTTTGCTATATCAACCCTGGGTTCTGACCCCAACTTGCTAAGATGCATGTAAGACGCTTTGGATAAAAGAGTCTGCAAAATGAAAAAATGAATATGTAAGTTTTTAGTTGTTGTGTTCGTGACATATTAGGGACTGAGTGGTTACGACTTCCACGTTCAAGACCCAATTCTGTCAATCTGCCTTCGAATGCCCTTAAACCCAGACCTGATTGGATTTTGTAATGCGTTGGCTTTTGTAAGTCACTTTGGAATATGGTTCTTCTTTACTGCTGCTGCTGCTGCTGGCGAGGCCAGACCAGTGACCTGCAGGAGTCCGTACACTAACGAGATTTCCGAACTCAACTAAAGTTTGCTCGCCGGAATACGTGTATTACATAAAACAGTGGATTTTTAAACAGATATCACCTTTGATACATCGCATGGGCTTGCTTGTGACCCAGTTGGTAGTAGTCTGTAAAGATCAAGCACTGAATAAGTGAATGTGAGATGACTGACGGCCCACAACATGATCGTGGGTGTGTGCGCGCGTTGTAGGTAAATGTTTCGCAATTCATTCCTTAACAGATTTTCAGAGCTGTCGAGTTCTTCATCAGGGACAAGTACGAGAAAAAGAAGTACTATGACAAAAATGCGTCCACTGACTCTATTGTAAGTACAGTCTATTTGTTTGTGCATTACATTTGTGCATGTATAATTCTTTACATACAATCTTGTACAAATCTCTACAAAATTGATATCAGTAGTGATTTTCAGATTTAAGGCCCCTATTTACACTTTAGGTCTTTTTTTCTGCAGTCTAGTTACTTGCACATTATTTATTTTAGTATTCACAACAGCATATATACATTTATGGCTACTTCTTTATATACAACTCCTTGTTTCTTCATTCATTTTTTTACTTTCTTTTCCCACTTATTGTATAGTTGCAATTTTGGGTTACAATAACAGACTGTAGTTTATCAGGCACTTTTAAAATATATTGTTAATTGTTTTGATTATGGTCATGAGCTCTCACAGGACCAACACAGAGCAGATGTCAGATATGGGAGTGGTAGCTCAGTGGGTTGGGTGTTGGACTATCAATCACAAGGTTGGGGGTTCAAATCCCAGGTTACCAATGTGGGTCCTTAAGCAAGACCCTTAACCCTCATTGCTCCAGGGTCCTGTATCAACCCTGTATTCTGACCCCAACTAAATTGGGATCCTTGTAAGTCACTTTGGATAAAAGCGTCTGCTCAATAACTAAATGTAAATGTAAATGTCATTAAGGTGTCGGTTAAATATCTGCCTTTACATGAATGTGGTAGTGTAGGTGTATATTATGCTGTTATAAGTGAATAAGGAATAAGTTTCAACAGTGTTGATGGAGATGTGTGTAATACATTGGTTTGTGGACTATGGTACATGATGTGTTTGTACCTTTTACTTTGTTCTCTAATGTTCAGGACCCCAAAAGTACCACCAAAGAGCAGGTATTATTTGATTGGTGCATTATTCTCATTGCAGCAGTGTCACTAAGGTGAACAAAAGTAACTACAGCAGTACTAAAACCCCTCGCTGCATCAGTGTCACTGCAGAGCTGACAAACAATACATGACCCTAATCAGCCCAAATTTTGGAGGGCATAAATGTTTTAAACTGTGTGAGACACAATAATCATTTAATAAACAGTAGAGGTGAGGAACAGAATCCAAACTGCTTGAGGTCCAGTGTGAAACATCCAAAGACAGTCGTGATTTGGGGTGCAATGTCCGGTGCAGGCGTCGCTAAACTCTGCTTTCTTAAATCCAAGGTTACTGCAACAGTGTACCAGAATGTTTTAGAGGACTTCATGATTCCTTCTGCTGAGGATCTGTATTTAGATGCAGTTTTGATCTTACAGCAGGACCTGGCCCATGCCGCCAGAGCCACCAAAAGCTGGTCTGATGCCCATGCCATCACAGTGCTTGACTGGCCAGCCAACTCGCTGGACCTAAATCCAATTGAGAATCTCTGGGGTGTTCTCAAGATGAAAGTGAGGCGTACCAGACCCAACAATAAAGAAGCGCTGACAGAAAGCATCAAGGGAATCCAGGCTTCCATAACTCCCAGGCACTGGGATGGCATGGGCATCAAACCAGGTTTTGCTGCTTCTGGCGGCATGGGCAAGGGCCAGGTCCTCATGAAGTCCTCTAAAACATTCTGGTAGACTGTTGCTGTGACTTTGGATTTAAGAAAGCAGAGTTTAGCAACACCTGCTCTGACATTGCACCCCAAATCACGACTAACTGTAAACAGTTCACACTGGACCTCAAGCAGTTTTGATTCTGTTCCTCACCTCTACGGTAATGTAGATGTTTAGTGTGTCACACTCAGTTCAAAACATTAACGCCCTGCAAAATTTGGGCTGATTTCTCCATAGTATTCATTTTTTAAATTCCTGTTTTTTATGGATTTTAAGATGAAAGCCCAAATTATGTAAAAATGAACAAATAAATACTTGAAATCAATAAAATTTCGGGCCCTGAATTTATAATCTACAAAAGTTTAACATTTTTGAATGAAATAATGAAAATTAAAAGTTGATACTATTTGTTTTTGGAAAGGGTCTTTAGATGTACCACACTTGGTTGTAAAAGTCCATCTGTATGCTAAGTGGAGAAAATAAACAATGGAGCAAGAAAGGAGTGTGTCCAAACTTTTGACTGGGGCTGTATTAAAATGAGAAATATTACAAAATTTAAAAACAAGACCTAAATGTTTTTTTTTTAAATATATATATTTTTTTCTCTTTGGTGTAGAACTTTTTTTACCCCGAGTTTCCTGTTTATTTCTCAAGCTGGTAATTGTGTATCCATAAACATGATTATATATGTTCATTTGATGTTTTGTAGCTTATCAGCTACTTGTTTGATTTGATCTTTTGGAAATCAGCTTTTTGTGGATTATAAATATTGCTGAATGAATTTCGACTTTGTGAAAGGCTACACGTGTTGCTACTCTGACTTTTAGTTCTTTTTAAGCCTTTTGACTTGGCTTTCTAGAGACATGCCAAAATGGATTTTGCTTGATAGTTGTTGGCACACAACACTTTCTGTAGCCTTTTTCATGTCACAGTGCTGACGTGATTAGGCCTTTAAATCCATGCATGAAATTGAACCACATGAGAGACAGCCCCTGTCAATTGGGAAAGAGAGGAAAAAAAAGCTTAAGTTCAGTGTTTAAGGGAGGGGTACTGCCTGCCTGCTTCTGTCTGAGATGAAGAACCAGAAGCTGCACCAACTCCACTCTCTTTGGCAGTATTTAACCATAACATCGTCTAGTATGTTGTCTTGTTTTGAGGCGTCGCCATCTCCTTGTCTATGGCGCTGCCGGAGCACTGCGGATGCGACGATTACTGGATGGAACCTGGGCTTCTATTGGAGGATGTTATATAAATATACAGATATTGACGCCATTCCAACTCTAAATGGTCAGTTTTACTGTGGTGACCCTGGCTTTTTTATGCAAAAACACTCCTACGCCACTGTGCCAATTACAGTTGTGAGACCATTTTTGGTCTCACAACTGTAATTGGCACATTGTCAGCGTTTTAATGCCTTCATGGGCTGAGCTTTAAAAGCTCTCGCTGATGTTCCTTCAGGAAATACAATTCTAGTTTTTACTGTTGTTCATACGGACACCTGATTTCTACACAATCTGTACATGGCTGTCCTACACTGTGTTGCTGCCCGGCCATTCTAGGAGGGTGAGTTCCCCACTGAGTCTTGGTCCTCCCATGGTTTCTTCCTAAAAACATCATAACGAGGACTTTTTTTTTTTCCTCTAGCCACTGTTGCTTCGGCTTGCTCTTTGGGTGTTCAGGCTTAGAACGCTGTAAAGCTGCTTTGTGACAACACTCTTTGCTTTGTGCTTTGTGACAGCACCATATAAATACACTACTTGAACTTACTTAAACTTGCGTGAACAAATGGTTTCTTAAATTTAAAGCCTTATCGGAAATCATTACATTGATGTGATGCTCCGTCTCTGCTGCCTTGCTTTTGTTTGAATTGTGTGTTCAGGCGGAAGAAAAAAAACCTTGAAGAATAAATGTTCCTAAGTGTTAACCATCAGCCCCAATCCTTTTCTCGTGTCCTTGTAATTAATGCTTTTTATGTTCTTTTGTAGTTTTACGTTCAGAAGTTAAGCCATTTTTTTTTTTAAGTTCAGTTTGTTTATGTAGCAGGTTTTTTTTTAAATAGGTTTCTAGCAGTTTTACAATGTTCTACGTCTGAGCCCATATGACCGTGACAAGGAGAAACTCCCTAGTATCGTTTTTCTATAAAGAAAGAAGACTTGTGAGGACCAAGGCTCTGTGGGGGACACCTTTTCAGTGGCAAGGAAGTGTAAGCGGTGGGAAACAATAGTATTGCAGAGATTATGCTTATAAGATGTATATTTATTCATTCATTATCTTCTGCTTATTCTTTTATAAGGGTCCAGGCTAGAACGTCTCGGGCGCTGGGCAGATACACCCAAAACAGGGTGCCAATCGATCACTGGGTACACACTCACACACACACTATACAGGGCAATTAAGAGCATTTATTTTACCTTCAAGCCATGTTTTTGGAATGTGGGAGGAAATTGGAGAACCCGGAGGAAACCCACGCAGACACGGGGAGAACATGGAAACTCCACCCAGATTGGAATTCAAACTGTGAATCATCATCGCTGAAAGGCAAATGTGCTAACCACTAGGCCACCATGCTGCCCGATGTATTTATATTTCAGATTTAATTTCAAAACCAAGTATGTTTTGCAATAACAAAATATACAGACAATATACCGATCACATCGATATGTGAACAAAGGTGTGTGTGTGTGTGTGTGTGTGTGTGTGTGTGTGTATATATAGACATCTAACATTGATTATACATCTATTATGATGAAAATGAGTGGGCTTTACTTGCATTATAGGTTCATGTAGGGTTAGAAGTCGCTGCAGCCAGTCAAGTCTGTAACTTCTCTGACTATGCCTTCATGTACTGCTGAGTCAATCACTGTAATCAAACAATTCCTGTAAGTGTCAATGACACTTCTGCACCTCTTAGCAGGTATTTTGGCACACTCCTCATTAGCAAACTGCTCCAGTTGTCTCAGGTTTGAAGAATACCTTTTCCAAACGGGCTGTTTCAGCTCCTTCCAAAGATGCTCAATAGGATTTAGGTCAGGGCTCAGAGAAGGCCTCTTCGGAATAGTCCAATGTTTTCCTTTTAGCCGTTCTTGGGCGTGTTTTGGGTCATTATCCTGTTGCAAAACCCACAACCAGCATTGAGACCAAGTTTTCTAAAACTGGGCAGCACATTTCTCTCGAATCCCATGATAGTCTTCAGCTTTCATTGTACCTTGCACAGATTCAAGACCCCCCCTGTGTGAGGTGCGGGAAAGCAGCACCAAAACTTAACCGAGCCTCCTCCATGTTTCGCAGTAGGGTCAGTGTTCTTTTCTTGATGTGCTTAATTTTTCTGTCTGTAAAGAGGTTAATGTGGGCCTTTGGCCGCAGGACTGTATAAAACACCTGGCATTTATATGATGTAATTCAGCGTGTGGCTTGTAGTCATTACAGTAGTCGTTGAGTTTTTAATCGGTTTCATTTACTAACCTAACATGTTAGCTTTGAGGAAATCGTGGCATGCTACGTTTCTTAAGCAAATTCACATTTATGCCCTCCTCAGTTTTTGGTTTTATTTACTTATTTCTCACTTCTTTTGGTTCAACACCTCTGTAAAAGCTCAGAGGATCAATCACCATCTGCTACACAGTAGTCAAAATTTTCAGCCTTGAGAAGTTACCGTCCTGCCCTGACTTTCAACATCCCAGTTGATTAGACTAATGAATGCAACCTGCTGGCTTGTGCTGATTCTTGGAACAATGAGGAAAGTGGATGAAAAACACTTACAAAACTGTTTCTTTAAGAATCGAGAGAATAATGCACTGAGGGTGGAGAGCTGTGTGACAGTTTGGACAACCCTGTCTACTTTACATTTTGGTAATTTTTTTTTAGTTGTTTAATTGCGTATTGTTAACATGGTCTGATCAATTTACCGTCTCAGCTTTTTGCACAACATAATGGTTGTGGTTTCTTTTTATTCTAAAGTCTTGACATTTCATTCATGTGACTTTCAATATATTTCCTGTTATTGATGTAACCATTTCAATGGTATTTGTACTTATTTTAAGAGCTTGCCGTTACTCTACTCTGTTAACAGATGTGATCATTTTAGTTCTCCAACCTGTTTGTATTTCCTGTTCACAACTTTATATGTATTATGTAAAAAATCCAAAAATAATTTAATAATAAAATATGAAGGTTTGGATCTTATAATCCCATGTCCACTGAAGTTACTGAGGTCTCTTAACCCTCATTGCTCCAGGGGTGGTGTATCATGACTGACCCTATACTCTGACCTCATGCTCTGACCCCAATCATCAAGTTGGTAAACTTGTAAGTCTTTGGATAAAAGTGTCTGCTGAGGACCTTGTGTAATGTTATGTTAGGCAGTGTACACCCAAAACCCAGGCCTCTGCCATCACTGTTAAAGAACACTACTGACACTGGCATGAGTGACAAGACGGAGAGAACTAATCTTGCATTTGTGATTTTAACATTATTCCAACACATCCTACTAAAAGGCACCTTCAGCTTTCTTTCTTTCTTCAAATGCATTTTGTTTAATTAGGTTTTGTAATTCAAGTGTATAATTGGGCGTATTGACATTTTGAGACTGTTGAAATATTGCTCTCTGTTACTGTGTGTACAAAACAACATAAGCACTGACTGAATATACATATTATTTTTAATAGGACTTTAGGGTAGTATTTAAATTATTTTTGGTGGTTACATTTTAACCTTTAACAGCATTGTGGTGCACTGGGTCACACTTGGCACATGTGCACACTTGGCACATTTGTACGTGGCAGCATGATCATCCTGCATTTGGTTTTCAAGCAGGGCAGCTCGAGTCCATTCTGTAAGGAATTTGCATGTTCTCCGTGTGTGTGCATGGGTTTCAAATGGAAGTTTTTCTTCTATAGTGAGGTGAACTAGAGACAATGTATTTCCCTCTGGTGAAACTGAGTTGATATCTGTGTTGTTCGTATGTCTGCTCTGTAATAAAGGGTCAACCTGTCCAACGTGTTTCCTCTCCTTCATCTTGTGATCATCGTGTTTGGCTTTAGGACCCTCTGCCACCCCAATAATCATAAAACACCTAGCAACCATAACGTAAAACAATAGTTCTTGATTTTTTTGCATGGTTTTTGAGTCTGTGAAATCCTGTGTCCATTTGTACCCACCCTGTGACACTCGTGTATTCACACATAAAAAAATTACCAACAATAACCTCTTAAAATTGCAATATTATTTAGGAAAATAACAATCCCCAAAAATCCTGATCATTTGTACACACAATCTATCCTCCATTTGTTTCTCAAAAAGTTGAATTATTTTTCCATTATAAAAAGTCCTTTTCTATCCAGCGAGGCGAATGCTAAAGGAGAGTTATATTTCTGTAATACGTTTTAATTGGCTAAATTATTATTATTTTTAATTAGATAAGTGGTCTATTTTGCCTACTGTGCTCACACAGAGGAATTTTTCCTCCACATTTAACCCATCCATGCAGTGAAACACACACAGATGTAGTGAGCACACGTGCACGGAGTGGTGGGCAGCCTTTTATACGGTGCCCAGGAAGCAATTGGGGTTAGGTGCCTTGCTCAAGGGCCATAGTACTTGATGGGACGGGGAATCGAACCGGCAACCTCCAGGTTGCAAGGCTGGTTCCTTAACCACAAGCCTACAACTGCCCCAAAAATGTCTGCTCATTAAAAGTACACTCCAATCAGAGGGTGTGAATACTCACCCTTAACTTAGCCCTCTGAAAGGCCCAGTAACACCAACTCAAAATCTGATTGGTTGAAGAAACAGTTTAATTGATACAAATTTAATGCTACTGGTCCAGCAAAATGAATTCAGTCATAGGTTTAAAAATTTAAAACATGCTGAAATGTAACCGGTAAATTATTCAAGAAAATCCACATCTGGAAGTGTTGCCACCAAGAAAAACTCTGTAAAAGGAAGTGGACAGACCGTATGGAATTGTTTAATGTATTCCTGGATTAAATATAATTCACATCAGTCCGTGATTGGGATAATTTAAGGCCCACTGCACCATTCTGGTACATGGCTTGTTTGATATTGCTCTTGCGTACGCACGTTTTGGATCTGATCACGTTTAAACAGAACATCGATTGGGTCTGCTACTTATCTCTGTAATAGTTTTCTTACTGATTGGCTGACCAGCGTCTCCGCTGAACCTCCCATCATCAAGCTTCTATTCAGCCACCATTGACTGGCCTGTATTGTCTAGCATCGATGTCTATTCCCTCTATTACTCTCACTAGCAGAGAGCCAGTTACCTCTGGCCCCTTGTGGCTGTGTTCAGCTCTTCTCAGAAGATGGGAGCCCAATTACCTCAGGCCTTTCTCTGCTGTCCAGATTGCATTAAGATTGAGATGGAGATAAGTGTCGCCCTCAGTGCTCTCTGATGATAGCTGTCCCTGTATATTGACTGGTCTACCTCAATTCCCTCTAGTGGGCACTTTGCTTCTTATTTCCCCGGGCCCAGGCTTTGCTAAAAGGTATGTAGGAAAGAGGAGAAGTTTTGCTATATCTGGAGTATTGGCTGCTTAATGCAGAGGTGTAGCATAGTGCTGATGCTAACCCAATAGAAAAGGATTATGAGCAGGATCCATCAGCATGTAATGGCCCAGATAAAGTAGTTGCACACTAACCAGGGACCTAATGGATTTGCTTTTTTTATGCACTCTCTCTCTCTCTGTGGACCTTTGTTGCTGACAACTTTTCTCTTTGAAAAAAAATAAATAAATTTTTTTACCTTTTCTTCTGAGCTTGTTTTCTTGACATTCCTTTTTTTATGTCTCTCGCTTCGTATCATTCACCGCGCTTATTTAAACATATTTTGCTCCTTAAAGCTTTAGTCCAAATACAAGTTGTTTTGATTTATTAGTAGTATACCATCAAAAGGATTTTCATGACGAAGTCCCCATGATAGCTATTTTACTAGAACTTGGCAGTTGCTGCTCTGCCTTTATCCAACCTCTCTTGTTCCGTCACCTGGGTAGCCATATGGAGAGACAGTAATATGCATGGCTCTCCTCCAACCACACTCGTTGCCCATGCCATTGAAAAACCTCTTTGTGAGGTTCTGAAAAGCAAGGACCATATATTTTCCTACGGGAAAAAGAGAGTGACATGAGTATGTGTAGCTTTTGCGGCACCTAGATAACATTTGTTAATGGGATAGGGTCCAGTGAGTGGAAAGTTGAAGTTTGGTCTTCTATTCTCGCTAAAATTTAATTAGACCAATACAGTCTGAAGGCCTTATCAATAAAACGGCTAGTTTTATTGGCTTATTTACTGGCCTGTTGTATGTTTCAGTCAATTGCAATCAGTTCTAAAATGTTTATTTGTGTGTGTGCGGGCTCACAGTTCTATTCAAAGGCTTACTTGTACAAATTGGATGCATGTGTGTAGATGCAGTGTTCATGCTGTGCAATAATTGAGCTTCCTCTTTCACTGCTTGTTTTTCTAGCTTCAGTTTCTTCTTCATTCTCACTGCTGATCTCTTGTATACCTACCCTATTGCTCTCTTTGTCTCTTTCTTTGACTCACTTACTTTTCCTTTGCTCTATCCAGAAGCCTTCTGATGCTGCTTTGCCCTCGGCATCTTCTCCCTCTTCACAAGCAGCTGAGAAAAACAAACTGGAGGTACTGTAGCGATCTATGCGCCATGCCGTTCTTGAACATGCTGTTAAGTGGCATGCCTAATAGATATGCTGAAGAATTCCAAACACTCAAATTGAAGAATAAGTAGATCAATATGTTACGGATTTTTCACATGTGCAGAATTAAGCTGGCTTGTCAACGACTACTTGCTGTTCTCACGGTCTTTTTGCTTTTTAATTAATATTTTCACAAAGCACATATTTTGATTTAGAGACACCATAATTTAGAGGTTGTCAAGTGTCTTGTATTTGTGCTCTTTGTAAATTGGTTGGACAGTGTTTCAGCACTGGACAGCTCTCAGGGTGCAGACACTTGTTTATAGCTATGGAAATGTGATGTCATCCTAAAACCAATACGAGTTTTACACCAGCCGCATCACACACACACACACACGTTAACCAGCCTACTTTTAAAGATTGTTTGCAGATGTTCCCTTTACTTATTATATTATACTTTTTGATTTTTTCCCCCCTTTTTATTTATTTATTTTTTTTTAAATAATTTTTGAACAAATGCCACAGATTTTAAGCTTGAACTATCAGACTTTACAGGATGGTGCAATGAAAACTGGGCCAAGCTGCTTGTGTAAAGCTGCTTTTTTTGAAGCATTGGGATGGACATTGTCTGCATTGGGTGGAAAAATCAAATTTTTCATATAGGATTCCTTTAGGATGTAGATGCTGCTTCACATAATTCATTCAATACTGCTAAAATGGAACGACCTTCTCAACACCATCCATAAGGCTAAGTCACCCAACATTTTCAAAACAACTCAAAATACAACTCTTCCAAAGACTTGCCATTAAAAAAAAAAAACAAT
>JAOUQT010000036.1:12591896-12615548 GCA_025769995.1 Xyliphius kryptos
TTTTTTTTTTTTTTTTTTTTGTCTTGCCCTCCTCCGTCTCTGAATTCCAATTCCAGAAATGCCACTTCTTCCGAAACACCTTCCACCCCATCCCTTTATACCCTGTCTCCAGAGACAGAGCAGCTTCTGTAGCCTCTGGAATACTGCAGTGCTCATTCAAGCCCGGAGCTGTGCATCACTGACACACAGGCAGTGAGAGAGCTGAGGTGCGACAGCTCCTTGTGCAAGCCTTTCTCCTCTTTTTTTTTTTTTCTTTGCCATTTTATTTTCCCAACTTTATTTTTTTGCCACCATCTGTTTATGAGCTTTGTCTTTTATTGGGCCTCTAGCAACAGAGTGGATCTGTTTCTACTTGTTATTGCTTTGTTCATTTGCATCCAAATGATGTTATGTACCCTCTTTCCTCATCACTGTCTTGGTTTCATGCCTTTGAGTGATGAGCTAGTGGGAAAGGGATACAGGATGAACGGTATAATAATTAGGTACCTTACACAGTCTTGCAGCTGCATTGTACCTTTTGAAAGGCATTCATTTACATCTGTCTCTATGAAGTATATTGTTTCCACATAAACACTTTAGTTAAGATGAAGTTTGTAATACAGGTTTAATCTGTGTGGACAAAGAGTGTAGCTTTATTTAGGTTTCAACCGAAACATAGCGATGGTTCTTTTTGTCAATAACCAACAACTTTAAACTTTAAAGAATCTATTTGCATTTCATCTGTTGTTACCGGACACTTAGAAACAAACGTAAAATGTCCAGCCATCCATCCGTTATCTTCTTAACGCTATACTAGGGTCACAGGTGGTTCCCCATGTGCATTCAGAGGAGAACGTTTTAGGTGCTGGGCAGATACACACAGGCCAGGGTGCCAGTCGATCCCTGGGTAAACACTCAATAACACACATACAGAGACATACGTCATGGGGGCAATTTATAGCAGCCAGTTTGCATTGAATACATGTTTTTGGACTGTGGGAGGAAACGCTACCCAGATTGTGGGATTTTAAACCTGGATCCCCAGCGCTTAGAGAGCAAACGTTAACCACTGCGCCGTGAAACATACCAAATATAAACTGACATGGTGACGAGAAAACGAAAAAGTTTCCAATGAAGGGTAGCATGAATTGACTAAGTGATTCTTCACTTCCTCAGCAATCCTCTGAACTCTTGGCTCGCAGTAAAACATTGATCTAAATCACACATCAAAGTCACACTTAAGAATTCTGCAAGGCCTTAACAGCAGAACTCAATGTATACTTATAGAAAGTACTGAGCGTTTTGTAGAGCTAAGTACTGTAGGATGAGTAATGAGTAATAATGAGTGTATTGTGTTGGTCTTTATTGTTAGCACAGAGTTTGGGTTCTGAACAGTTGCATTTGTTTCAGTCGTCCAGGTTGATGTTTCTTATCTCTAATGCCATGGTTTTTAGAAACGTATAGCCCTGTGAGATTTGGGTGAGAACATCTCTACATCTTTGTAAATGTTTTATTAGGTGGGCCACAATGAAAATACATTGTACAGTAGTAGGCAGTGTAGAAATGTAGAGTTGCTGTGCCCCTGAAATAACTTAAAAATAAGCAACGCATGCTGCTGGAGACAATAGTGGGTACGCCTCTAAAATGTTAAAATGGCCTAAATGTTCTTAAAATATCAATATTTTTATGAGACCGCCATTTTTTTTTTCAACAGTACCTTAACTCTTTACAGATTGTCACTGGAATCCTCTGGCACTTTAGAGTTAGCTTTTTGCACTCCTCATACTGCTGTTTAAGGATTCCCCACGATTGCCCAATAAGATCTAGGTATGAAGACATGCTTGGCCAGTCCAGTTTCTTCATCCTCAGTTTCTTTAGCAAGGCAGTGGTCATCTTGAAGGTGTGTTTGAGGTCATGATCATGTTGGAAGGGAGGGGCTTACGTTCTGCTTTAGTATGTCTCATTACATGTTGACATGGTTCCCTCAATGAACTGTACCTTCTTACAGCCAGCATCACTCTTGCAGCCCTAAACCATGACGCTACCACCACCATGTTTGACTGTAGCAAGACATTTGTCTTTGTACTCTTCACCTGGTTGCCGCCACAAACGCTTGACACCATCTGAACCAAATAGTTTATTTTGGACTCATAAGCCCAGTGATTCCAGTAATCCATGGCCTTACTCTGCAGTCTTCAGCAATGGTATTTTCTTTTCTGTGCATCATGTTTAGAAGAGGCTTCCTGGTGATGGATCCTTACCCCTTTAACCTCTTAACAAAACCAAAACCCCAAATTAACAATATGTTAATCGTCTTTCAACTGTCAATGGCAATACTTTCCAAGTATCACCATCTGCAAACTTATTAATTAAAGACCTGTGTGATTTTCAGGTTAAAAAAAATTAGAAAAATAAATAAATGGTGTAAAATTAAGCTGCAACCTGCTTCTAATTGCAAGATAGACAGAAAGTAATTAAAAAAAAAAAAAAACTTATTTTTCCAAACCATATACTATAATTTTTTTCAAAGGAATAATATTTAGCTTGTTGTAGTTAGCATTGCTGAATAGACATAGACAGGCATGCAGTTAAATCAAAACATTACTTAATATTCACAAAAAGTAAAATGATTACTCTAGGACCTATTTGGTTTAAAATGACCGGGATTGATGTCTTTTCGCCTTGTTATCATTTTTAGAAATTATTTAGGAACTGTAAATGTATAAAACAATACAAAATGTATTTGTATTGGCACCCATTTAATTACAGTGCTCGTTTGGCTTAAACCTGAGGAAATCATAGACATTGTCACTTGATGCTGAACTATCATTTAGAATGTTTTGCTTATAAACCCCAAGTCCACCAAAATTTGCCAGTTTGTACCCTTGAGTAACCCTCTTTGCTCCAGGAGTGCTGTATCATGGCTGACCCTTCATACTTGTATGTCACTTTGGAAAATTGTGATGACCCAATGTAATGTTATGTAATTATATAGTGCATAATCCTAAAGCAGCTTTAATATTTTTACAATTTTTAGTTAAGATCCTTATGGCAAATGTGTAATTCTTTAACGAACCTATGGAAATAATAATTATATTTCTGCTGTTATTGTTAACTGTAGGATCTGGCTTTTTGGCTCCGGTACTATATTTTGAGACCAAACAAGTATGGCTCTTACTTGGCCTTGTGCCATTCTTAATGTCAGATCCCTGTGACTGATTCAGAATGTAGCCACATATCTTTTTGATCTCCATGTTTACTCCCACGTAACCTCAATATTCTGCTGTCTTGACTGGCTTCTTATAGGTCAGATTTAAACGGCTTGCACTTTCCAGCAAAGACAAAAATAGACAAATCATTTACCTGAAGGTTCTTTTAAGCCAACCTGTGCGGTCTAACAGAAGTCTTGTTTGCCTTGGGTATAGTAAAATTAAATGCCTTTGGGATTTCAACAGTCTTACTTCCTTCTAACACGATACAGTTTCTAATTATATTAAAAATGAATTGGTTAATTTACCAAATCTATAGCCGATACATTCAGAAGTATTATATTGGCATTTTTATAAGTGCAGATTTGATTAGGATTGTACTTTAATGGGTGCACCATACTTGTAAAGGGACTTTTTATTAGGAGTTGATCAATACAGATATTATTAGTTCTGTCTGCTCTCTGCTTTCAGCCTGCAGTGAAACTAGACGTAAATGGTATTGAAGCTGTTAACTGACTACAGCAAAATGTGTGCTGTCCATGTGTCATCTTAATCTGTTTCCTTAAATGCAAGCACCAAAGCAACAATTCATTTTATATTTCTGTTATATTTTGTATGATATTTATATGTTAAAAAAAATGCATTTTTAAAAGACCAGCTCTTGTACATACAGGGGCTGAAACCGAAACACCTGGTTTTAGACCACAATCATTTATTGGTATGGTGTAGGGCCTCCTTTTGCAGCAAATACAGGATAGTGGCCAGGTCACTACGCGATGCTGGTGGAGGAAAACGTCTCCTGACTCACTCCTCTAAAACACCCCAAAGTGCCTCAATAATATTCAGATCCGGTGACGGTGCAGGCAAAGGGAGATGTTTGTGTACTGAGAAGGTTTGTGGTCACCACCTGCAAAATCACTCCTGTATTAAGTGTGTCTTGCTAATTGCCAATAATTTCCACCTGTTGGTTGTTCCTTTTGCACAACAGCATGTAAATTCGATTGGCAATCAGTGTTGCTTCCTAAGTGGACAGTTTGATTTCAAAGAAGTTTGACTTACTTGGAGTTACATTGTGTTGTTTAAGTGTTCCCTTTATTTTTTTGAGCAGTGTACATGAAGGACAGTTATTTTAAAATGTCTGATCCTTTTTACACAAGGGATGTTATCTGCATACATTCCCAAATACTCCTCTAGATCTGGGGTTAAAATTTACAGCATTTGATTTAGACCAAATCAAAAAAGAGGTAGTATGTTAATGCCACAGTATTTGTGTATGTATGCTTATATACTAGTCTGTATGTTTACATGCCTCAGTGTCCCCTGTGCGTATGTGTCTGTGGGATAGAAATGAATGCTTTTTGGGTCTTTGTGAAATGTAACTTTGTGATACAGGATCACAGCTGTACCAGTATTGTGATGCTGTGCATGTTAATATTAGTATTATCTATAAATCTTCAAAGGAACATTGAGTTATTGGATTCTAGACTACCAATGGAAAGCTTTTTATTTGCTACGCACCAGTAAGTATCATAATTTGTGAAAGGTGCAAGGTGTGTTTATCCTTCTTTAGTTTGAATATGATTTTTAAGCATATTCACAGCCCTGCTTAAATTCACACACTACCACCTGCTCATTAAGATTTCTCCTCAGGTTGTCCTTTTCAGCTTCCTCTCTGAGCTGCTCGTGTTTTCCCGGTGTCTGCATTCATACACCAATGGAAGCAGATTTTTATAGTGTTCAGAAATTGGGTACAATAGCAATGTCATATTTCTAATTGTGGTTTCCAAGGATTTACATGAGAAAATGAAGAAAAACAAAACTGAATTCATCTTTCATTAAGTAATTTTAATGAACAACTCATTATAGTCAATGATTCTGCTCTGTACAGGTTAGTTCCAGTAAGGCAGCTGGGAGCTCAGTAACAGGCGCTGGTGTGGGTGCCGCCGCTGCCACAGTGGGCACAGCCAGTAATGCTTCAGCACAGCCGGATCTGGACCTCTTCAGTGAGAACAACAGCAGCGGCGGCAAAACGGAAGACTCTGCCAAGAAGCCCCTCTCTAAGGACTCAATTCTTTCCCTCTATGGGTCTAGTTCTACCCCACAGCAACCTGCACAAGGTACATTTACTTTCTTCTTCAGGCTCCACACTTAAACACCAGAGCTGCTTTTATCATGGAAGGAAAAAAATGCTAACATGGAATACCTTAATAGTTTAGCTGCGAGGATCAAGCAGATCAAGGTAAAACAGTGCAGCCTCTGTTTGGCAATATGTAAGTTTAATTGTTAAAATAAAAATGTAAGGATGTTCTAATTCAGGGGTTCGCCACTGCTCTCAGCAGTCATTAATCACGACGCACTTTTAAAGAATACAAAACAAATTCATTTTTTTGAAAATAGACTAAAAAAAAACATATTTAAAGACAATTGGATGGATGAAAAAAGATTTTTAAGAACATTTTGTTAAGAAAATGACAAACGTCCTCAATGAACAAAAATACACTTTAAATACTTTGGATTATATTTGCAATCGCCTCCGAAGATCACAAATTTAAAGAGAAGGGTATCTGGGAAAATAAAAAAGATAACAGACCGTACAAGATCAGCATGAATTATTTAATATATTAATTTTTTTACAAGCTGTCTCCGACCCACCCAAAACATGTCCACGACCCACCAGTTGACCCACCAGCTGGTCTAACTGATGTTAAAACCAAAAGTGAGTTTATTATGAGGAATAAAGGATTTTGTCTAAAAAGCTGAATTAGGTGAAGGCGTAAACTCTGTCCATCTAGAGTTCTCAACGGGTCTCAACCAGGGACCCACATTTTTTCATAGTCATTAAGTCGTGACTCCCTTTTATAGAATAAAAACCAAATAATTTTATTTTGCAACAATTTGTCATACATTCTTCTAATTTTGTCAACAATTGGTGAAATCTGAAGTTGATAAAAAGGCACCTATTTCTATTTAAATTAGTGTAAATTAATTTAAGACACTCCAAAATCCTTAAAAACACATTATATAAACTCTGTTTTTGATTCAGATTCCTTATTTTGCCAAACAAAACTGATCATAAAAGATTTTAGGGATCTTAATCCAGCTCTCGTATTTTTAAATGATTTCCTTCTTCAACTCTCTCTTGTTTTGGCTCTTGTTTTTTGACGGACCGCTGGCTCTGGAAGTTTTCTTGTTCCCTTGGTGGAGCTGAAATTAAAGCCTTAGTTTCACGTGCACTTCTCAAGGGGATACAATGAGACTTCTCCAAGTCACTTGATCCCACCAATTCCGAAGCGACCGGCGAAAAAAGCGACGTCATTTTCACTGAGAAAATCGATATACATTAAATCGGGTGATTTCGTTGAATCCAAAGTCAACGAAAACAGACATGTATTTATTTTTCACAATCTGACCGTAACCCACCCAGAACGTGTCCGCGGTCCACTTTTGGGTTGTGACTCACCATTTGAGAACCGCTGTTCTGCCTTCCAGAAAACCACGTTATTTGGCCCAGTGTCTACTAGCGGTCTTTAGCACCACATGACCTCATACTCACTCACTTAGACTGTGGAGGATCTTGTGAGCTGATATTTGCGGGTGATTAAACTTCCTAAAGTTGTTGTTTTGGGTTTTTTTTTTTTAATCTTGTCCTGTATCTGTGTTTTCTTCCTTTGCAGCCGCTATGTATATCGGTGCATCACAGATACAGTTTCCTGCACAGCCTCAAGCAAGCTTCCAGGCCTTCCCAGCTATGGGTGGGCCCATGCCACCCACCACCATGATGGGTGCTGTTATGGGTCAAGGCGGACCTCTGCTGGGCCAGAATACTGGGATGATGGTTGGCATGACTATGCCTAATGGCTTCATGGGAAATGCCCAGGGAGGAGTAATGGGCCTGGCACCGGGCATGATGGGTCCTCAGGCTGGTGCTCTGCCAGCAGGTGTTGTACCCCAACAGAATATGTACGCCATGCAACCAGGCCAGCAGACCCAGTGGAACATGGGGCAGGTAACAGACGCTGTCTATCTGAAGTAGCTCTGAATCTCTAACCTCTTCCTCTGATGATGTGACATACTGTGATGTAAAATAGGTTTTCTTCTAAAGTGCAGTCATCATCAGAGTTTCTCATCATTAATAAAAGAGTAGCACTCAGCAGAATAAATGCCATCTGTTAGGATTAATACAAATGCATTTAATTACAGTCCCTCTGTTTGATGTGTTTTCTGGATTTGCTTAAGCATGTGAAGGCTTTCATGATTTATGATAATTATTCAAGGTTTACCTAATCGTTCAGACCCATTAGTTATGATGAATAGCAGACGACACACTCAAGCATGTGTTATTGCTAAGCTAACTCAACTAAAAATGCCTGTATCCATCATTGTTACTCCAAACAGATTGTAAAGTAAATTTGCTGACTGAGTCACCTGAAATGGTTCATCGGCATTGATGCAGCGTGCCAAATACTTAACACAGCAATTTTATCAGCCCTCAGCCCTCTCATTCTCACAGCATCAAGCTTTCACCCATATGGACGGATGATGGGAATGTCAACACATCCTTATAACAGTCAGTTGCTAAATATGCAGTTGGCAGATCACCAGCTCAATGCCAGCCAGTGTTTGTCAACCTTGGGGCAAAAACGTCTTGATAGCTGCACCCATGTATTTGGAAGCCATTTTTTTCATGTGTGAGGATAAACACCTGCTATACCGAGGTGTGCTCTGTACTTTGAAGCAGAATTTCTCAACTGGTCTCAGGCCAAGCCCCACATTTTCTCAATACTTACAATTCATTTTCATAGAAAACAAAGCGAACAAATTTATAAGAATTTTTTTTTCAAGTCCATTTATGCCTTTTGCTACCTTAGCTTCGATATCGCTTCATTTTTCCCAACAATGGCTCTTCATCACGGATTGCGGCTCTCTGTACATGCGGACAATTTTAGTTTTCTTAATGCGCCTCCTGTCCTAGATCTAGAAACTTTTTTGGTCCCATGATAAAGCAAATCCGGTGGGATCAATAAAAACCTCTGTCCACCACCCACCCAGAACGTATCCATGACCAGCCAATTGAGAACCGCTGATTTAAAGCATGCATTAGTACTTTCTTCCTATTATATTAAAGATTCAAATAATTATCATCATTATAATACAATGTATAAGTATAATATGAGAAACAAATTTCATAGGATTCTTTAATTTTAGAACTTCAAATTATTAGTAAAACAAAGGTATTGGATTATGACTGTTGACTAATTTTTTTTATTTTATTTTTGTATTTATTCCTTTTTTTTTCCTTCCCAGTTTAACTATTACAGGTGTGTAAAATCAAGTATGAAGCCATGCATTTTTATTAATTTGATGCTTTTTACTGGTGAGAACAGTTTGCTAAAGGAGACATTTTTTGTTCCTTTATGATTCTGCTCCAGTGCGTAAATGGTTGGGTGAGTTTGATGTGGAACAACTTGACTGGCCTGCAGAGAGCCCTGACCTCGACCCAATCAAAATCCTTTGGAATGCTCCAACCTCAGCGTCTGACCTTACAAATACTCTTTTGGGTGAATAGACAAAGAACTTTCACAGACACGCTTCAGAATCCTATAGACCGCCTTCCCAGGAGAGTGAAGGCTTTTAATAGCTGCAAAGGGAGGACCATTTTATAGTGGGATGTCATGAAACCCCCTCCTGGTGTGATGTGAAGGTGTTTCAATAATGCAATGTCCATGTAGTATAAAAAGGGGTCTGTAGTATATTTAACTGGTCTCACTCTGGGACCCTCATTATCTTATGGTCATTAAGTCGTGACTCACTTTTATAAAATTACTATGTTTTTCAAAAATAGCATTCAAAAATATATTTCAACACACACACGCATGCCAAGTGAATTTAAAAGCAATTTATTTAAGAAACTGAGAAACTTGTCATTTTCAACATCACAATTTTGAAGAAAAAGGTAACCAGCAATAATTGGTGGTTACCATGGCAACAAGAATGCTTCTTGTATCTGACGCCTGCTTGTGGATTTTTTTGTTTGTTTGTTTTGTTTTGTTTTTTTAAAAGATAAAAAGCTAAAAAAAAAAAAAATTTGGAATTTTTTTTTTCATGTTCTGCCCAGAACGTGTCCACAACCCCCTTTTGGGTAGAGACGTACTGGTTAAGAAATGCTGGTGTAAAACATCAGATATTCTTTACATTACTTCTGGATTTAGTAGAATACATTCTGCTATTCAGTATTTAACAATAATGCTGTCGTCCAAATACTCTTTTTATGTGTAAACAACATATAAACCGTTTTCTGCGGTCATAACACTGTGAGCTAAATAACCTTTACAGCATGTCCCATCACAAGGCCTTTAACCCTCACAGCCGCCAGTATATGCGCACATCCCCACCCATCAGTGGTTAATAAGCCACAAAAACCATGTACATCATATCTAATTAATGTCTGGGTTCCTTAAAAGGCCCTTAAAAAATAAGAACCAATTACGTTTCTGCAAAGGCAATTGATTTTGTATAGTATTGGAACATCTACACAGGAGCTTTTATGATATCCCATTTTAAGGTGGTTCCCTGTCCATTCTTCTGGGAAACCAAGCGTTTTATAAGATTTTGGAGTGTCACGGTGGGCATTTATCGTTTATTTATCCAGAGGAGTATTTATACTGTGTGACAATGATACATTAAGTTGGGATTTTTGTCGCTTTGGATAAAAGCATCTGCTAAATGACTAAATGTAATTTAATGAGGACCAAGTTCACAAACTCTCTTCCAGATCATCTCAAAGGCCAGGAGTCTGTGTTTGCCAGTCAAGTATTTTACCATCCCATATAACCTTACAATTTTAACACATTCATAAATTTTGCTTTGGGCCACAGGGACACAGTTATGCTGTAACAGAAGCACAGGGGCATCATGATTCAGCACCATCAAAACAATGGCATTTGGGCGGCCCACACTGGCAACTTTTAATAAACTGAGGGTTTAAACCCTTAACTTTCGGCGTTTTTGGGCCTAACACATACTACCACACTCACAGTTGTCCGAAATGCATAGCTAAGTGCTTTATTGTATACACCTCTGACAATGAGACTGAATAAAATCCATGACTCCCAATAATTAGGAGTCTATTTTTTTTCTCATGTAGGTAATATGATGTAAAGTGTTATTCTTAACATTAAAAGAACTAAGTTAAAACTAAGTTAAGAAAAACAGAGCACTTATTTCACTTCATAATTTCATTTAAAAATGACTTAATAGTAATTATCTGTGAGTGACATCTGTAATTCAATATTAGTTTTGTACAGGGAGTGGTAGATCCAAAGTCCACTGAAGTTACCAAAGTGGGTCCTTGAGCAAGACCCTTAACCCTCATTGCTCCAGGGTCTTGTCTCAACCCTGTGTTCTGACCCCAACCATCAAGTTGGAATACTTGTAAGTCGCTTTGGATAAAAGCGTCTGCCAAATAACTAAATGTAAATGTGTCATGGAGGGTTAAGGAATGAGGATTTCCCGCCAGGCTTTATTCAGACACTACATATTCACATTAGCAAACCGGCCTTTTACAGCATTCGCTCGCTATAAACTGCTATGCCCTTTGTCACTTCAGCTCATGGTGGGTCTCTCGCCCCATGGCTTTTGCCGTTTCCTTTAAAGGGCACACACAGGTGCATTAATCAACCATAATTAAAGTCCATTATTGACGGCTCCGCCTTCTCCCCATGATATTGCCACAATTGACTTGAAGGAATTTTAGCTTAGTCCAACTCTAAGATTAAATAAATTGCGACTTTAGGTTCTACCACTTTACAGCAGGAAGTTTCCATTAGCCTAATTTGTCTCAGGCATCCTTTGGTATATTGTGCTTGTTTGCTTAGGGTCATCATCTTGCTGCATGACCCACTTTCTCTATAGAAGTCCTGACATTTCCCTTTAAAATTCTGAATTCTGGTGGAATTCAGAATAAATTTTTCCATTAATAGCAAGCTGTGCTGATTCACACGCCGAACATCAAGCACAGACTGTCTTGTAAATTAATGAACATTTGCATTACGCAGTGTGAGAGGGACATATAGCAGCTTAGTTTCCTAAACTAATGCACATCTTGCTGCTGATGTGATTATTTTTGGTTGAACACTTCTGGTGAGTTTACGGTCTTAAAATCCCTGTATTTGTCTGCTGTCTGTTCAATTGTGAATTTTTGCAATTTAAACTCATGGAGACTGTTTTGATGTTCCAGCCTGATACAAAACCAGCAATGAGTTCTTCAGTTTTCTTGTTCGTGATAGAGGTTCAAGCAACCTTGTTCTCTCACCTTATTATTACTGTGGCAATAACGTTTTTGGTTGAGGACCCAGTCTTGTGATCTAAAGGTCTTTGGTTCGATTCCCGGTCCTAACAAGTACTATGGCTGAAGTGCTTTTGGGCAAGGCACCTAACCCCAAATGCTCCCCGGGCGCCATGTACAAAGCTGCCCACCTCTCCAGACACGTGTGTTATTATTTTACTGCATTGTTCTTAAGCACCTGACTTAATTTTAATTCCAAGATAACTGATAATCATAGAGGTTCCAATACTTTTGCCACTCACAGATAATACTCATTAATTAGACACCTTCTCATTGAATGCGTTTTCTGTATTTTCATGACTACATTGTAGATTCTCACTGAAGGCATCAAAACTATGCCTGAACACATGAGGATTTATGTACTTAACAATAAAACGTGATATAACTGAAAATATGTTTTATATTCTAGTTTCTTCAAAATAGACACCCTTTGCTCTGATTACTGCTTTGCACACTGTTGGCATTCTCTCAATGAGCTTCAAGAGGTGGTCGCCTGAAATGGTTTTCAGTTGTGCCTATAAGGGTTAATTAGTAGTATTAATTAGAATGCCAACATTGTGCAAAGCAGTAATCAGATCAAAGAGTAGCTATTTTGAAGAAACTAGAATATACAACGTTTTCAGTTATTTCACCTTTTTTGTTAAGTACATAACTCATGTTTTCATTTATAGTTTTCAGTGAGAAACTACAATGTAAATAGTCGTGAACATACAGAAAACGCATTGTGTCCAAACTTTTGGCCTTTACTGTGTATATATATTGTTCTAGTCCACAAACATCCAAGCACCATTGTACAGAATAGGATCCTAATTAAAGACTATTACAAAATACTACAATTTAAGTAGAAATTGTGTAAATATGTTTGGAATCCAGCATAATGCTCCTGTCAAACCATAATTATGTTCTCGGGATTATTTCACTGGTTTCATTGTTGGTTGGGAAATGTTGCTTTGGGCACAATTGAGCTATTATTATTTTCACCCAAGATTAATGTGTCTAAAGAAAATTGAACATGTTATTGTCATTTATTGAAAGCATATTGATCTAACACTTTGCTCATAATGCTTTTTGTGTCTTAGAGCCCCCAAGTACCTTGATGTCCACTATAGTAACCTGCCATATCCTGCTTACAGTACACACATTGAGTTTAGCTCTTGCACAACCATCCAGCCTTTAACTGATTTAAAATTGTTCTAGCTGTACTGTTCACATCCGTCAAACCCAAATTTATTAAGGAAAAAATCTGACTGTTCTGCACCAGTGAGTGTAACCTTTTGTATTTCAGGCAGTTTGTCTTTAAATCCCTGCCTCTGTTAAACTGTCCATGAGTGACCTACAAAGTCCCAAAATAGTAAGAAATAAAAGCATTGAAAAAGCTGGTGTAGGAGCTGTGAAATGTAGTAAAGGTACAAACACAGACCTGAAGAGATGCATGTAATTAAAAAATAAAAAGGGAATCAGTAGGTCTATATACTGGAGAAGAGGAGTAAAATACATTTTCAGGCTTATGATGTAACATCTGATTTCTTTTTTGTTCTGTGAGCTCATCTTGTGCATTTTCCTTTGTTTTGGGCCAGATGAATCAGCAAATGTCTGGGATGAACCTGAACGGTGCACCAATGGCCTTCGGGCAGCCGGGGACCACTATGGGGGGCTGGGTTGGACCTCCCTCTGGCCAGACCCTTAGCACCCAGCTCTGGAAGTGAGCGAGCGAGGGGTGGTGGAGGGCAATAAGGCAAACCAGATCCTTTCACCTCCCCTCCCAAAGCACATCAAAAGTTTTATTCATATACTGCTCATTTTTCCTCTTTTATCTCACCATTACTACTCTGTTACTGGAGACTGTCAGTTCACCTTGCCCTTGTGTATCAACCGAGCAATCCACCGTGTAAAGAGATGAGACTGGCAGCTTCGTCCGTCTTTTTTGCAGTCTTTTTCTTCCTCTACTTCTATATATATATATATATATTTTGGTTGAAATTAATGCTATCAGCAAAAAAAGCTGCTGGACCAATTAAACATGTCTAATATATCATTACCAAATCAATAGTGAGTAATAGTATTTAAATAGCAGAGATATGGCTATTATGTTTGTGACCCCTTATTCCCCTTCCTACCATTCCTAATTACTGTATATGCCCTGTATCCCAAAACCCTGTAGCAGCTATTGTACCAACCAATGTACTGTATGTAAGCATAAGATAGAGAAGCGTTATATCCTCCCCTTTTAAATACCCCCCCCTTCCCCCAAGATTTTATCATCTCTGGAGATTCATCACCCATCCATCTTTACTGTGATGTTTTAATATATGCATTACAGACAAGCACAGTTAACAACAGCCAATAAACCTGGACGACTCGACAGCAGTGTAATAACCACTGGGAGAAAAGGGGTTAAGTAATAATTAAGTGACAGGCTAAGAACAGAAGTGGGATGTTTAAATAGGAACTTTTGGCCAATTTTAATCAATTGCTCGATTGTGCGCACACACACACACACACACACACACAATATTGTCTTCTGACTGTGGCAGAGGGTCAGGCCACACTGACAGGGTTCTTCTGCTGTGCAATAATGTGAGCATCCGCATCTCGTCATCCAGGTTTATTTCTCTAATGTGTTTACATTTTTCTGGTGCCTAGTACAGAGGAAGAAAATGTTATTTACGTGCATTAAAAAAAGTGAGTAGCCATTAACAATCGTGTGATCCTTTTGTCTCATTTATTGTAAAGTTCACGTTTTCATGTAATTTTTCTTTCCCATTTTTTGCTTTTAAAAGAGAATTGTTTGAAATAAAGACAGCTGGAATCCTGAAGCGTTGCTTCTGTAGTGCTGGGATCAGACCGTATTCGGTAACCAAATTCATTCCTACTCAGACCCTTTGAAAAACAAGTCTAATCCGAATCACGTCAGTCAAGTTTGAAAGGATTTCAGTAAAATAAAAAGGAAAATATAAATTAAGTATGTAATCATGCCTCCACTGATTCTTACAAAGACCTTAAGCTTAATAAAACATTTAACTCCATCGTACCTACTGTCTGTTCTCTCAAACACAATACGTAGCATTAAATTAAAAAATAAAATATCCATCAAGTGCTCGCAGATCTGTACATGCACTTATAGTCTTCTTCGTCTACCGACTGTACAATACAAGCCCACCCCCCCATAAACTGCTGCTTGTGCAAATGATTCATAAATTAGTTTTGAGCCACTGGTCCATGACAGCAGTTCACAGGATGAATCGTTTGTTTTGGTTGGGAATCGTTTATTCCTTACAGAGTGAATTTGTAGATTTTTGGAAAAGTCCACGTAAGGCTCAGATGAGGCTGTT
Organism: Xyliphius kryptos; assembly: GCA_025769995.1. Classification (NCBI taxonomy): domain Eukaryota; kingdom Metazoa; phylum Chordata; class Actinopteri; order Siluriformes; family Aspredinidae; genus Xyliphius; species Xyliphius kryptos. The sequence continues at coordinate 12,606,761 of JAOUQT010000036.1, forward strand.
TATATCCAGTGTTCTTGTTCGCCACCATTTCGGTGGAACATCCGTGTCAGTTTATTCAGCCACAGATCTTTTGATGTGGGGTGGTCTGAGACGAATCCACTGCTGTGGGTTACATGGCACAGTAACAGTCTCTGAGCTCACAGAGCTTTCAGCGTTTCGCAGCAGGATTTCAGTTCAGAGGTTGACATTAATTGGGGCAGTGCCAGGTGGAGTGGGTACATGGTCTAGCCAACTCGCCATATGCTCTGTGCTCTCCCAGGCCATCCTGCACGCTAGACCTCAATTAAAACTGAGTCCTGGTGTTTTTTCGGTTCGTTTCCCAGGTTGACCTTCTCAGTGCGAGTGTGCCACACCAAAACCTGAAAAACAAAGATGCTCGGTGTTACAACCCTGCTATGGAAAACTCCCCACGAACGGCAGTCATCATTATGCCAGGTGAAAGTGGTTTGAGGAAGACGTCGGGTTTGACGTCTGTCAGAAGGAGGTTTGACGGCGAAAACCCCTGAGTGCTGCTGCTTCGTGCTGAACATGTTCAAGGTCGACATTGTCGAGCGTGTCGGCTCCCTGGCCTATTGCCACAAATTCCTTTAATTATAGAGAGTTGAGAGTGAGCAGGAGTGTGTACTGTTAAAACAATCTCACCCAGGTGCCGCATCAACTCCTGAACACATGGCCCGGTTAATTGGCTTGTTTTGCATTGCTAACAAGAGTTACAAAGCCACATCTGAAGCAACACTTCGGCGTGCCTGATGAGGGAAGCCATGCAACAATGAGGTGATGTAGACTTTAAGTTTAATGACCACATAAAATCACTTCGCACTTCCTATTTCCATTAGTTTTATAATCATGTGACACAGTATTCCACATTTGGTTTAAAAATGTTACTGTGGTTTCCTGATTAAATGAAATAGGAGTGTATTGTTCCGAGGAATTATCTTGGAAATTATACTTTTATTTCTTTAATGCATATATTTTTCCAAGTCTCAGACATTCAGGATCAAACTGTCTGAAAATTGTTTATATCTATATTATATCTATATTGTTGGTTTCCTATCCTTATTTCACTATCGATGTTGGGTCAGAATTAATGCCTCTGAGCAGGACGTATTGGCAGGCAGAAATATTTAATATGTGTTGTGGTGTATTAATATTGATGTAATAATTACATTGGTGTTTCAAACTATATTGATTGGAGGTGATTCGAAGTGAAAGCACAAAAATAAAGAAAAGGATAGTTAGATAGGAAGATTAGATAGATAGGATAGACGGGACAGATTAGATAGGATAGGTTAGATTGCATAGATAGATTAGATTAGATAGGATAGATTGGATTAGATAGGATAGACGGGACAAATTAGATAGGATTGATTGGATTAGATAGGATAGGATAGGATAGATTGGATTAGATAGGATGGGATAGACGGGACAGATTAGATAGGATAGACGGGACAAATTAGATAGGATAGGTTAGATTGCATAGATAGGATAGATTAGATAGTATAGATTAGACAGGATAGGACAGATTAGATAGGATAGATTATATAGGATAGGATAGACGGGACAGATTAGCTAGGATAGAATGAATAATATAGATTAGATTAGATAAAATAGGATAGACAGGGCAGATTGGCTAGGATAGATTAGATAAATAGATTAGATTAGAAAGATGATAGATTGGATGGATTAGATAGATACGATAGGTAGATCGATTGATTATTGTTGGCCCACGACTTTATCCAAGTTTAAAATTTTGGCCGGCTGTGTATTTGAGTTTGACAGCCCTGTCTTATGCCCATGTCAGTTGTTCATTTCATACGGTTGTTTTGAGCTTTTACACTTCAAGGACAGATAAATTTGGAATAATGAATGTTTGTGTGTCCTGCCGTTCATATGAGGGCTTTGGTGACGGTAACCGTAATTACCATAAGTAGAAATGTTTGCAGTAAGTGATGTTTGTATATTGGTGTGTTATCACTAATGCTGTGACAACTGCAGAAACAGAACGTAAAAGGAAGGAAATCATTTGAATGCTTGTTTTGTATACAGAGCTTTTAAGCAGTGACGGACGCAAAGCTTTGCCACTCTGTTTGATTGGCTACAAGACGAGTGAGATGCAGATTGACAAAAAAAAAAAAGCTCAAGAACCTTAAGACTGATGGTCAAAACAACGCTGATAATGATTTTTTTTCTCTCTGCTGCTCGCCTCTGCTTCATCCTAAAGCTTGACCATTATTTTTTTTATTTTACATCCGTCGTGCTGTCCATTTCCCCATTTCATTTTGCTGTCACTCACTGTGCTTTCTCTCGCTCTCTCCCACCACCCCCACACACCATATCCTGATTGCTCAGAGTGGTGACTCACTCATGCTAACTGAACCTCTGAACCAGGACAATCCTGCTGAGGGGCATGCTGGGAGCTGCCCACGTCGCCCTCTCTGTGCCACAGCTTGCTTCCATCACCCCAAGTTGGATCTTTCTTTAAGAAGTTGGGGCTCCACATTATCTATGAATCAGTGGATATGCACAGAGAAGCCAGCACACAGTCACCTGGCTTTCAATTTGTTCTAAATGGAGGTTTAATTATATCCGGCTTTGTCCCCACGCAAGCGAGTGGGGGGAAAGACTAAAGCGCTAAAACAACACGTGTCAGAGTTGCATCAGAAGGGAGTTCTGTAGTTAGATGTTACTACAGATGCACTAATGAAATCCTGTCAAGCGCTCATTCTGTATATTCGTGCATCAGCATATCCATGAGGCTTGACTGGAACCCCTGAGTGAGGGTGGGGGGGACTGTCATTCCATCATGCAGTGAGTACTCATAAACCATTAACTGCTAAATGGAAAGCTTCTTGTTCTTTTGATGATTGATCGTAACAGAATTGTGTTGATAAAGTCTGGACACATGCTTCAATCTGTAAACTGATTCTGTTTAAATTAAACCATATGAGTGGTTCTAAGTAGACATTAAATTGAAGACTATACACTCACCACCAGTTTTACTAGGAACACCTTAGTTCTACACTCACAGTGTGTATATTTAGTTCCATTAATCATATAGATGGACATTGTCATTTTACCATTGTGTTCTGTAGTCCATCTGTTTCTTTTCATACACTGCTCAAAAAAATAAGGGAGTACTAAAATAACACATCCTAGATCTCAATTAATAAAATATTCCGAAAATCTATTTAGTAGATAATGGAATCCATTGAGAACAAAAGAACTTAAAAATGAACACAATGTAAATTAAAATGATTATCCAATAAAGGTCTGAATTTGGCAAGTTACAAGTTCTTTCCACAGCTGGCATTGATGTGCCAATCGTGAATAAGCTGCACTACCTGAGCAACTTGTGTGGGTTGTAGACACCGCTTCATGCTACCTCTATGGTGAGAGAACTGACCAAATGCAAAAGTGACCAAAACATCAGCCAGAAAGGATGAGAACAGAGAAAAGGGGTGTGGTCACCACCTGCACAAGCTCTCCTTTATAGGGGGGTCTTGCTAAGTGCCTCTCATTTCTACCTGTTGTCTGTTTTATTCGCACAAGAGCAAGTGAAATTGATTCACAATCAGTGTTGCTTCCACAAGTGTAGTTGACTTGGACTTACATTATGTTGTTTAAGTGTTTCCTTAATTTTTTTTAGGCAGTGGTCTTTGTTATTGCGTTCTTTGATGTTTAGGAGCCCCACAGAGGGGGGTTTAACAGTGGTGGATAATTCTCAGCACCGCAGTGATACTGACATGGTGGTGGTGTGTCAGTGTGTGTGTGTCCTAGTATGAGTGGATCAGACACAGCAGTGCTGCTGGACCGAGAACAGAACACCAATCAGAACATACAGGTGTCTGATCCCCTCGTACCATCATCCACCACCCTAAAAATACCTCACGTTGGGGTCCAGATCATCAGAGAACAGAGAAGTCCATCTATATGGTAAGTAAAACAATCAGCTGTGTCCAATAAAATGGCCAATGAGTGTAATTTCTTAAATGTGAATGTGACACTTTGTTGATCAGAACACATCGTGGGTAAAATATCCATTATCTTCTGCTTAATCCTATACTAGGGTTGCGGTGGGGTTCCCCATGCCCATCCATCTCTGAGAGACGAACATGCTAACCACGAAGTTTCCACCGTGCCGCCCAGCTTTTAAATTGCATTTTATGGCTCATCAGTTAATGGACAGTGCCCAGCACCCGAGACGTTCTCCCTGGAGGGGCATGGGGGACCCAATCACGACCCACATAAGGGATTAAGTGTAAGATAATGAATGAATGTAGAAAAAAACTTGAATCTTTATATTTTATTACAATCCCCTGTCCGTTTATTTAGCCGAGTAAATCCACCAGTAAAGATGGAATCGCAGCAGGACCCTACATTTTGAAAAAAAAATTAATTCAACCAAAGAAGAGATATGAAGTAAAAATAATGAGTTTCTAACTTTTGACTGATGTGTGAGGTTTTTGTACAGTGCCAATTTTGAGTATTTTGTTTGTGAGGAAACGGTATCTTTAAAACATCCTTTGAATGTGGAATACATTACCGATGTACAAATGTGTAAATGATTTAGTAGCACCTCATATTACTCTTTACATAGTACTCTTGAAATAGCTCTGAGTGTCAAAATTGTTGGTGCCCCCTGAATTAGAGGATAAATTGAATCAAAAAAGGTCTGAGCCGCGGCTTGACGAAATTTGACAAAACTAAACCCTACTGAATTCTACATTTACATTACGTTTGGTCCTTTGGTTGACCCTTTTATCCAAATTGGCTTACACACGCCCCAAATTATTTGGGGTCAGAACGCAGGGTTGAAACAGCAGCCCTGGAGCAATGAGGGTTACAGGTTTTGCTCAAGAACCCAAATTGGTATTTTTTATTGGACCTAGTATTTGAACCCCCAACCTTCAGATTGATTGTCCAACACCCAAACCACTGAGCTACCACTTCCTAAATTCTAAATAAAAGATAAAATAAAATAACATTGTCATGTTGATCAGGTAGCCAGTGCTGGATTAGGCTCATGGTGACTATATGTGTAAAACACTGGAGATTTTTAATCTCTGTTCTGAAATGCAGATTAACTCACTTCTACTTCTTCATTATCTTCCATGTGAGCACTGAGCACAGATGAATATGTGCTAGTCATTAATTTGAAAGTGTAATTTGGGGTAATCAACATGTCAGTATTAGCTGGAAGTCTGAATTAGAAAGATTAAGCCTGCCACACAGAACTCTTTCAGAAACATTTGCTATAACAAGATAGCAAGTGAGCTGTTTTCATGTACCAACTTTAATTTGCTTCCACATTTTATCTTTGATTTCGTAGTTTAAAGCTATATTTAATCTCTGTGTTTCTTTATGAATGTGAGATTTCTTGTTGTTTGAATTAAATCCCAACCTGAATTTACCTTTCTGAACTCTGTGATGGTTCCAGCGCCACCATTATTCCATCAAACAATAGCCATTTAAAAAGCTGTTTCAAAATGAATATTTTGACTAGCTGAACACAAGTCTTTTCATTCTCGATTCTGACATCATACAATGGCTTCACATTTTGTAATTATTCAAATCATTATGTAAACCATCACTTTGAGGTGCTCGGCCTTGAGCACATTATGTTCATCTTATGAAGTACAATGTACAGTTATGCTTTTAAGTCTATTATAATGCTGGAAGCTTTATGGCTAATAATGACAGCAGTGCAACATAGTTCTGGGAGACATGCGTACGCCAGTAGCTTGCATTGGTGATTAGTGGGAATGTCAGCTTTGCTGATAGACACTATTAATAACTCCAGCACTGCTGCCATTAGGATAATTGGGTGATAATGATGATGGCACTAGCTGTGACACAGGGCCGGGAAAAAAGAAGAGTACTGTGACCCAAAGTGATGAGATACAGGGGTCTACTCACAGACCTGAAGCAAGACAATTCAGGAAAAACCAGATAACATGTCACAACCTCACTGAACGTGTGTCATGTGGTCTGGGGCTACTACACCTTCACCAAAAATACTAGGTATGCAAATGGGACATTTGAGAGGGTGTGGTAGCTCAGTGATTAAAGTGTTGGACTACCAATCTGAAGGTTGTGGGTTCAAACTGAAGTTACAAATGTGGGTCCTTGACCCTCATTACTCCAGGATGCTGTACCAACCCTGTGTTCTGATCCCAACCAAAAAAATTGGGAGACTCCTAAGCCGCTCTGGAAAAAAGCGTGTGCTAAATGATCTAATGTAATGTGAATGCCCCTTTTTTCAGTAATTACGGTAGTAACCACCCCAGACCAATTTCTTAAATATGACTTCTTGTTTCTAAGTTCATTATCCCATCGAGAATGAGGGGTTGTTAAGCACAACGCGAAGCACACCGGCTTAGCACCACAACTCAGCTTTTATTTTAACAGTTTTTTTTTATTCAATATTTAGATTTATGGTACATAATTTGAAATAATATATATCACGTCAATATGATATCAATATGATATGATGATCACTTGTCAATAATGGTACAGCTGGATCAATGGCTTAGCCAATCAGATTTAAGGGCCAGAATCACCCAGGGAGTGGCAGCTCAGTGGTTTGGGTGTTGGACTTTTAATCAGAAGGTTGGGTTTTTAAATCCCAGGTCCACTGAAGTTACCAATGTGGGTCCTTGAGCAAGACCCTTAACCCTCACTGCTCCAGGGTCCTGTTTCAACCGTGTGTTCTGAACCCAACCAAGTTGGGATACTTGTAAGTCGCTTTGGATAAAATCATCTGCTAAATAACTAAATGTACCAGCCCCACCAGTACAGTTAAAAAGATGGGGTACAACAAACAGGGGTCTGCCACTGAAACGGTTCCTTTGGCGTCCTTAGTAATTGCTTTTATTTAAAGGGACCTACAACTATCCCAACGTGATGATTGGGGTAAGAACACAGGGTTGATACAGCCCCCTAGACCAAGGGTTAAGGGTCTTACACAAGGACCAACTTTATTGGACTTGGGATTTGAACCCAAAGCCTTCAGATTTATACTCCACTCTATGAACATTATTATAATTATATAATGTAATTATAGAATAAACTATACAATACGTAATATTATTACTGACCCCAGCATGTTCTGATGATCCAGGTTTGGATTTCCATGAGGATCTACACCGGATTGGTGCCAAAGAGGGTCTGAAAGGTAGAAAACTGCAGAAGGCCATGGAGAGCTATGCCTGGAATATAACCGTCCTGAAGGTGAGTAATCAGGATCGAGAGTGTGGGAGATAGTGGAGGTATCACACCAGAAGCTGTCAGGTGCAGTGGTTTAAAGTGTCCAGTAGGCAATGAACTAAAACTAATCTTTGAATGTTATGATCAATAAAGGTGGAAGGATGGTCATTGAAGATGAATTGTTACACTGATTTAAAAGCTTTTTAACGTAAAATGAAACTTTATATCTCTGTGAGTGCCAAACAACAAAAACCCCAAAAAGTCTCAGGACTAAACTGTTCCAGCTCACCAGCAAAGAAACATAAGAACATTATTTCAGATTACGTACCATAAATGGAAATACAGATTAATATAAACAGCGAGTTGATTCCTGATCAGCACTAAACCTGTATCCTGGTACTCAGCGATCAATGTCCACTTTACAAACCAGACTAGATTACATCACAGAGGAAAAGATTAAGGCAATAAGGCATGAGAGCGTGTGCATCATTGTGAATAAACCACGGCAAAGAAGTGTTCTTAGGCACGGCGTACAAGTGGAGTACAGTGCACACATACATGAATGTAAAGTATAAACATAACACACTTACACTATTATAATTATGAGAAAAATATTAATTACACACAGCTTTTGCATATTATTAACTATTACACAGTATGGATGTTGATTAGTGGGAATAAAAAGAAATATTATTAAGTTTGGGAAAACAATATATTTTAAATCTCGCGTTTATACGGATGTGAAGCGTTCAGAGCTGTGGGTTATTGGAAGTAATGGCACGGCTAAACAAGCAGCGCAGCCAATCAGATTTAAGGAGCAGAAATACCCTTTTAATAGTAATAAATAACACATTTAGGAATGAAACCGTTATTGTATTATAGTGTAATACTGTAAATAAATCACAGGAAAGATTCACTCCGCTATGCATCGAGCCTCACAACACCTCTTTCCTGTGATTTACTCATAATAATGCACCCCGTTTGATGCCTTATTACTTTTATTACTTTAGGATGAAATGTGTAGATTTTTTTTTTATCTGATTGGCTGTGACATTATTGACAATAATGTACACCTCTGAGTGCTTCACAGTCGTATCAATGCGTAATATATAATTCGTAATATTTTTTATCATTAATGTACACTGGGGCGGCATGGTGGCTTAGTGGTTAGCACATTCGCCTATCAGCGCTGGGGATTCCCGGTTCGAATCCCAATCTGGGATTGGAAACACTAAAATAACACATTCTTGATCTCAATGAATAAAATCAATGGAAAATCGAATGACTGGCTGATCCAACTTCATTGGAAATTTTATTTAATACGTTTCTTCATATGTATGCCAGCTCTAAATAACCCGTGTCCTTGTGTTTGGTTTGTTTTCATTAAAGCCAAATGCCTTCTTTCTCCTGTGGCAACTTATATGAATTTACAAGTTTACATTTCAACTTGTATAAGTTATGAATTCAGAAATAAATTTCAAAGACAGGCGGTTTAGTGGTAAGCAGGTCCGCCTCTCAGCGCTGGGTATTCCCGGTTCGAGTGTAGTTTCCATGTCCTCCCCGTGTCTGCATGGGTTTCCTC
>JAOUQT010000036.1:12661599-12676069 GCA_025769995.1 Xyliphius kryptos
TCTGCTCTTACTGGTGCAATGTGCAATTAATGAAGATTAGCCACCAGGCTTGTCCAATTTAGCCATGAAACCTCCCAAACTAAAATGACAAGTAATAGTTAAAAGTGTCGTGCAAATCGAGCAGTTTTGGGTTTTTTCCCCTCAGTGAGGTGTCTATGGGTCCGACGTGACTGGCCGATACGACATCTTGAATAGATGGTGTGGCTAGTTCTTTTGTCCAAAACCCAAGAATGCAGTAGAACAGCGGAATGTAGTCCGGTCAGCTTGAGTTGGATGTTAGTTGACTCTATTGTAAAGCAGTTATCAGTAATTAAAGATTATATAAGTAAATATTAGTTCAGTGATTAACAGAAAGAAAACTAAATCTGTAAACTAGTTAAAGTTTATGGTGTACATATTCGTTTTCACTTGGGACTGAATGTACAGTGCTCCCGTGTATACGGAACATTCTAATATGAGGACTGATTTTTTTCTCAGTTGCTTTAAACACACTGCTATTAATTTGAACACAACTGTAAATGTACAGTATATTTCACATATCCAAGTTTCAGCATTGTGTGAACACTTGATGTTACAAGGACTGTAGAAATGCCCATTTAAATTACTCGTATACTAAAATTAGAATAGTAATATCAAATCCCCAGTAAACTTATTGGCAGTTAAGCTGTAACTTCTTTACAGCAGCCCGGGTCAACAGAGAGCCGTTAAACTCAGATTCTAACCAGTGACCTGGAGTTGTGATACATGTCTATGGCATATTGCACACAAAGTACAATTTGTAATGTGTAGCACAAGTCTGCAGTGAATCTGAGCTTATGCACAGCTGTTTCTGACACAGATAAAAGGAAATGCTTGTATGTTGTGCCTAATGAAGCTGAAAATTGTGTATGCTTTCTGCTATTCAAGGCTGTATATGCATGGCTGATGTTGACATCACTATTTATATGCTTAAATCAGAGAAGACATTTTTGACTCATGGCTAAACAGGTGGTATTCTGGCACTCAATTTAATCTTGCACATGTAGTGCTAATGAATTTCTGTGAGAGCCACAGCAGCAACTCAAAAAGATGGAAGAGCGTTTCAGTTTCAGTTCCTTGTGCGGTTAAAAGAATGGACATTTCTCAAAACTAAACACAGCTGTTACCAGTTTCAACCAAGATATCATCATCATATCATTGGTCATTATCGATAGAACGTGTAGAATTAGCACACAATACGGTTCAAAAATAATGATTTATTACAGATATACATAGCATTTCAATTACATACAAATACAAGTAGTACCATAATAATATACTGTACATGTGTACTGTATAAACCGACAATAACTTTGCAACTTACAACCTCAATTCCAATAAAGTTGGGACGTTGAGTAAAACATAATTCTATCATTTCCAAACCCTTTCCAGCCCATATTCGATTTACATCATAAAGCCAATATGTTTGATGTTCAAACAGATAAATAATAATTTCGAATTTGTGTAAATGTCTGTAACACGTTCCAAAAGAGTTGGGTCAGGGACATGAAAAGACTGGGAATGCTCAAAAAAAACCTGTTTGGAACATTCCACAGTTTCAATTGGAAACAGGTGAGTGTCATGATGAAGCCATTGACGAGCAGGAATAGGGAGAGGTTCACCACTTTGTGAACCACTGCGTGAGCAAACAGTTTAACAGTTTAAGAATAACGTTTGTCAATGTGCAGTTGCAGGGAATTTATGGATTTAATCCTCTACAAGCCAGAATATCATCAAACGATTCAATGAATCTAGAGTAATCTCTGCAAGTAAGTGAGAAAAGCCTGAAAACCAACAGTGAATGCTCGTCACCTTCGATCCCTCAAGGTAGCACTGCATTAAAAACCGACATCATTCTGTCACAGATATTACCACATTGGCTCAGGAACACTTCAGAAAAACATTGTCTGTGAACATAGTTCATTACTCTATGTACAAGTGCAAGTTAAAACTGTACCATGCAAAGTGATGGCCATCGGGAAAAGTGTCCTGAGGTCTGATGAGTACATATTTTAAATAGTTTCTGGAAATCATGGACGATGTTTTCTCCGGGCCACTAAAAACAATCAAGTTTATCTGTTTGAACTTTAAATATCTTTTCCAGTCTATTATTTGAATATGGATTGAAAAGGATTTGCAAATCATTGTATTATGTTTTTATTTATGTTCTATACAACGTACCAACTTCATTGGAATGGGGGTTGTATTTAATTACATTTTAGGCTATTATAAACTCCCCATAGAAATCCATTAACCTAGGAAAATGTTGCAAATATTTAAAAATGGCATTTTGACGTTACAATTTCATCCTATTTATGCTTTTACATTCACACTAAAAACCAGTTGTTCAGTAGTGTGGTGTTAAAACGATTTCCCAGTATCGTCATTGCAGGAATTTAAAAACTAATATGATTAAATAAATGCAGAAGCTAAGTATCTGTGTTACAAAATAAATCTTATACATAGAGGGAGTCAAAAATCATCTTCGTTCCAAAACTCACATTGGTCGTGCTGTCTTAAAAGAGCTTTTCCGGATGTTGGTCATCTGCAAAGGACAGGTAAACAGTAATTGTCAGAAAACCACAAAGCAATACTTACTCCAGACCAACTTCACTATTTTCTGTCCACACACTTTACGTAAAAATCCCCTCATCAAATACCATTAGATTATTTTTAATACCATTAGAACTTTTTAAAGGAAATATTTTTCTAAAAATAATTCTAGAAATGAATTTCCCAAGCCATCTTTAGTGACAGTCTGCCACCTTGTGGATTAAGTGGGACAACTGCTGTAATGAGGTCAGAATAAAAGTAGACTGAAATAATTGCAGTGGCATTGGGCGGGAGCATTAATCTGCCAGGCAGGCATCCTGAGTGTCACTGTGAAACTGAATGGCAAGCAAAAAAAAGAAACATGTTAGCACATGCAGTACGGGAAAAATGGGAAGCGGGCACATTTCATGTGATCAGAAGTGGCTTAAATGCTGATATGTCTACAGTAATACGTATCGGGAAACAACAACATATCCTGATATTAATATGTAAATCATCAATACTTAGGTCATTGCCAGACGGTAAAAATCTATATCATTTAATACTGATTAAAATGTATAATACTGATTTCTCTGAAATTCCAAATGCCTTCCTTTTGCATTTTGTGGACATAAATAGCCATTTCCTCTTGGGTCATTCTGCAGCTGTGACAAAAGCTTAGTCCGGGTTCCTGAAAGCATTTGGACTTGTCCCACCATGTTGAAATGTATAGCTTCAAAAAGAGCCTTTAACCCAACATTAACTCGTCACTTCTGCATAGTTCTATAGACCATACTGATCTACACACACTGGGTATAGATACACAGGGGGAACAAAAGACTCTCGTCTAGAAAATGTTTGCAGTCAGTCATCAAGGGTATATTAACGTCTAGTATCTCAGGGCAGTATTTTCACACTTTACATGTTATGGCATTAAAAAGAAACAGGGAAACTTTATATAGATTATATCAAACGTTGAAAGCCACCATATGTATGCAGTAAACTGAACCGATACCATTATGGTTACTTTCATGGTGCTGTTTCCGTTTTCTCTGTGTTCGGCATACGTAAGCCAGAGAGCGCAAACACCCCACTCCCGGCCTTGTATTGGCTCCAGCTGAGAGTGTAGGATGTTTACATTCCCTGAGGCTCACACGATTCCTGTATTAGACTGAAATGGTTAAAAGTGCAAAATTTAATAAAAAATAAAATTATAAAAAGTTGAAGAAAAGTTCAAGCCCATGACCAATCTGCTTAATATTTAAAAGTGATAAACATCCTTTTCTTTGAACAGAGCAGCAAACTAGCCACCTGAGCTCTGTTCTTACAGTAGAGGCCTGAGGGAGGAAAAAGTGTTTAGGGGCAGAAAAGGTTTGGCTACTGTAGAGACAGATAGACATCAGGGAGGCTTTTGGGTGTTCACACAGACCTACGTCATCTTCCTGGCCTGTGGAGCCTTCATGGCTCCTGTCCAATATTTCCTCTCTCTTGAGGATGTGACCACTCCCAGACCCGGCGAACCCGCCTGAATTGGAGCTTTTCACATTCTTGAGGCCCATTTCCTTTTACTGGACAACAGTCTCTTGCTTTCTGTCTCCTCTCTCAAAGCATGCAATGATTGTTGTGGGAAAGGTCATCAGGCCTCTGGGCATGGAAAGAAAAGGAAGGTCGCATAGAGAGAGTCAGGGTATTAAAAATTACTTGAGGCACGGTGATATAATGAATCTGTAAATCTTAAAGTTAAGGAAACAAAATTAATGAAGAGAAAAAGATGTAGAACTCAAGTGAAAAGAACTGTAACATTAATATGATACATGCTTTTATTTTTGTACAGAAGTGTTCTAGTTTATGAAAAAGGTCACACTAATATTTCGCTGAACCGCTTTTAGCTTTGATTGCAGCATTAATTAATTTGCTGTGGCATTGTTCCGATAAGCTTTTGCAATGTCACAAGATTTATTTCCCTCCAGTGTTGCATTAATTTTTCTCCAAGATCTTGCATTAATGATGGCAGAGTCTGACCAATTGCAGCAACCCCAGATCACTTCACCTGCCTCAATTCTTACCCTGGTGCGCCCATCACTCTGGAACAGGGTAAATCTGGACTGAGACCACATGACTTTCTTCCATTGCTCCAGAGTCCAATTCTTATGTTCCCTAGCAAATTAAAGCCTTTATTAGCCTTACTTAATAGGTGTTTTTCCATGAGGCTACACAGCTGTTCATTCCCAATCCCCTGAGTTCTGTTCGCTTTGTGCGTGTGGAAATGCTCTTACTGTCACTATTAAACATAGCCCTCAGTCCTTCTGTTGTTTCCCCCCCCCCCCCCACTATCCTTTCAGTTTGTAACGATGCATTGGACAGTTCTTAACCAAATTTTAGTCGTTTCTGCAATCTTCCAAGATGTTGTCTCTGCCTGATGCATGCCAATGAATCAACTCTTCTCAAACAGACTAACATCTTGTCCACAACCATGGAATGTGTCTTTCTTGCCAGCTGAAAGATAATCGTCCATGCAGTAATTATTCAATAGGAGGCTCGTACCTGTTTGCCAAGTTACAGGGGTTAGATAATGAAACTGAAACACCTGGTTTTAGACCACAATAATTTATTAGTATTGTGTAGGGCCTTATTTTTAATTTTTACCGATAATTAGTTAATTTTAAATGATGCACTTTTTATGCTTAATTTCTCGACTCCCTTCCCATGTGAACTCCTGGTACATAACCGTATTATATATTATGGCAGATTAAATAATACATCTGTTATCACTGGTCTGCTTTTAAATATGTTTGCTGAACAGTTTATCAGTTCTACTATTATTACCTTTTCTGCTTATCACTTTGTAAATGTTTGTGTCATAAAAGATATTCAGTTGGTTAAATACATGACAAAGTAGCAACTCAACAGAAAGTCTGAGGATTAAATGGTGCCAGATTCCCCTTCAGTCAGACAGCATCCCTAAGGACTGTCTCTCTCCCATAGGACTGGGTGATCGCACAGTCATTCAACAATCATAAAAGAGCTGTCCAGAGTCCTGAAGCCAAGCACTTTTTACAAATTTAAAAATAATTTTATTTAATTGTAGGATGTAAAGTAAATATGGTTACTGGTAGAAACAGAAACTGAATTCAAATGCAAGAACTAACTTCATTTAATGCAATCAAGATTCACGTAAACTCCAAACTTAGTCAAATCAACCAGCTTTACTGGGTTGTCTATAACCTACAACAGTACACAGTAGTACTTTAAATTCAAGCCTAACCAGTGTAACTAGGCCAAATCCTCAGGAAAAAAAATTTAGGAAATCTAATTAAAAACATTGTGTAAAACTTAAAAATTACAAAAAAATGTAATTGGCAGTCAGAGCTGTGCTACAAGATCACATTTCTGCAGTAATCATATTGCTCTCTGTGAGAGACTTCATGCAGGAGGTGGAGAAAAGACATTGCAACTCCATGTTTTAGGCCAGTGAACAGTGGGAAAAGAGAGAGTAAACACAGAAACAATGGCACCAATGGCTTATCTGACACAAATGTCATTTACTTGGCCACCAAATTTGAAACTTAGCATCTGGAGTTAGAACTTCTGTGTTCCACTTAGTGATGTCACAATACCAGAAATGAAATGAATGCTGCACAATATATTTAAAAACATTTTGTTATCAATATAATGGCATGTGCAGTATGCGTATTACAAAGACTTACAATCCGAGTCAGACAAAACATTAAATGCGCACCCACCCAAGATATTTGTTCCCCTATTGGCTAGAGAGAGGAACTGAACAAATCCAAGAGAGGAGGAAATAAACAAGGACAAAAACAAAGAACATTGAAAATATTGTAAGAAAAAATTGATTTTGGATGCGATAGATTTCCCCCACAGGAAGTTAACACGAGTATTCTCATGTGTGACAGCAGGTTGCATTCAGAAAGCCCTACCAAGCAGAGTCTGACATCTGGACCCATTTCAGTTTTATATCAACAAAGGACAAAGGGACGGATAAATCAAGATCTGACAAGCGGAAGTTTATCATTTCATAAATACTAAAAACCTCAGGAGTGAACGCAGAGATTTCCTTGGTGTAGGTTAATGATAACAGTTGTGAAGCATAGTTAAGCCTGAATTACAATCAATTAGGTCAGAATATATGAAATGTATTTCTTTAAAACTAAATTAATTTAATTAGATAATGAAAATAGGAGAATGTTAAATATCACAATAATATTGTCATCACAATATTTAACACTAATATCACATATCCCATGTTTTTTCCAATATAGTGCAGTACAAATACTACTAAAATTATGATTTTGTGGTTAAGGAAACGGCCTTGCGACCGAAAGGTCCTTGGTTCGATTCCCGGTAGTTGGGCAAAGCACCTAAACCCCGGTTGCTCCGCGGCCCTTGTGGAGGCAGCTTCCCGCTCCATGCACATGTGCTCACGTAACAAGTGTGTGTATATGTTTCACTGCATGGATGGGTTAAACGTAAGGACTAATTCCGCTGTGTGCACAGAATATACGTTGACAAAGAAATAAACTAGTAAAATAAATGTTTTTTTTTCAAGGTAATAATAAATATTTTAGAACAAAACTATATTTTTCCAAAAATAAAAACAGTAGTAATGCTGTCGCTTCGCAGCAAGAAGTACTCCGCGTACATCGGCTGGCCCTTGACCCCGTGTCGATTAAGTGGAAGAAAATAAAGAATAAATAAAAATAACAAAAATTATGTTTATTGTGCAAATTGTCTCAGAGAACGTGAAAATAAATAACAGAGAGAGTAACTATCACTTAAGGGCTCCCAGCTTTAAGTTAATTTTTGCATTTAGCTCTTTTCACAGTGAATACTCAGCAACTGAATACTTCATGGTACGCATCATTTTGAGTAGTTTCAGTTGTGTTTATACTCGTTGCCAGGTCACATTATGTTTATGTACGTATTTTGATTATAAATAAATCTCCATGATTATTTGCTAAATGCCATTTTAACAAAAACCTAATATAATAAACAAGAAAATATTCATATTGCAGAAACTGTGGCGTGCAGCCAACATGTATTTACAATAAACAGTACTATAGGCACAGGTATTGCACAGACTGCCAACAGCCTAATAACATCATTAAGAGTAAACTCTAGTAAAAATGTGATATTTAAAAATATACATTAACAGTCATATTTTTACTATGTCAGACTTGCGCTGAATCATGTGTTCAGAGCATGACGTGCAGCAGGCGCAATCTGCAAAAAATAACTGGCATTTCAGTCATGAACAATGGTAATCAAGCTGAAATGCAAATATTTTTCAAACATACCGTCATTTTATTTTTTTTCCTACTAATCCTGTGGACCTTCTTCTTCTTTTGCCTATGCCATTTTCAAGCGTATTAAACTTTTAGTGAAGTAGGAGTTCTCATGACACCAGTCCCTCTATACAGTTATTATTTACATTGCAACCTGCTTGTGGCAACTCCACTCTACACTTACACATAACTTACATACCACCCCACATGAAGATCCATTTGTACTGAACCAATGTGAATCTTGTTCAACACCTCACCTGTTCATTTGTTTTAAAAAATATCAATCATGAATTCCTTTGAACTAGCTTTAGGGATTAAAAACCCTAGTAAAAAACCCTCCAGATTCACAAGAATTCTCTCCCTTTTTATGTAGAATAATGAGAAAGTATGTACTGTAGATCACTTGTTCCACTCTATATCAAGCATTATGAGAAGAGGTAATGGCAGTTGGCTGCTGCAAACATCCGACTGAAAGCTCCATCTTATGCACCAGCTTCCAGTCAAGGATGTTTACAGTAGCCCATATTGCCAGCCAGGCACCATACAATATGAACATATACACTGGTAGAAATCTGGCATGGAACACTTAACTCATAATAAACTTTCACAATTGACTTTAGCTTTAAGTTATAACAAGACAGTTGTTAAAAGCATTTCACATGTATGTTTGTACCATGTATGACTATCTATGTGACTGTGTGTGTGTACACAATATAATATACACTTCTGGCCGCTACATTAGTTAGATACACCTTTCTAATGAGATGCTGGACACACTTTTGCCTTCCAAACTGCCTTAATTCTTTGTGGCATATTTTCAACAGAGATGGTATTTTGCATTCCTTGGTTGAAAAAAGTGGTTATTTGAGATGCCTTACTATCAACAACAACCAGTCTGCCAATTCTCCTCTGACCTCAAGGCATTTTTGTCTACACAACTGCTGCTCACTGGATATTTTCTCATTTCAGACCATTCTCTGTGAACCCTGGTTAAGGTTGTGCAGGAAAATCCCAGTAGATCAGCAGTTTCTGAAATACACAGACCAGCCCAACTGGTACCAACAACCATGTCATGTTCAAAGTCACTTCAATTGCCTTTTGTCCCCATTCTGATGCTCGGTTTGCACTGCAAGCTGTCTTGACCACCTCTGCAAGCCTAAATGCATTGAGCTTTGGCCATGTGATTAGCTGATTATAGATTTGTGTTAACAAGCAATTAAGCGGGGAACCCCTAATAAAGTGGCCAGTCAGAGTATATGACAGTGAAAAAGGTCAGCTTGTGTGTAGGTAGGTAGGTCTTGTGTAATGCACCTGCATATCTGATTCTGTTTTTCCATTATTTGTGACGGCTGCTTTCCATTGGGAGCAGATATGATTAGATAGATTGTATTTACACTGAAAACATAAAAGGAGGAGTTTGTTTTGCCATTACACTCCCAGAGAGGTCAAATCTGCTGATGCTTCATATGTTAATCTTTCCTCCCTAGATCAAAAACTTAATCAAATAAACACACCGTTCCAACCCAAAGCATGTATTATCTTAATTGCCCTCTATATGAGGAGTTGATCGTCTCCTTAAAATGTTTTCTGTGTTCATGGTGGAACATTCAGCCACCTCCATCCTCTGTTTGTAGGACACCCATCATACTTTTCAAGTGCAGTTCAATAGTAATCTGAGACTCAAGGGCAGTCTGGGATTTTCTCAGGTTTCTAAGCATTTTCTTTGTCGTCAGCATTTGCTTATAGAATAAACCTAATATTCATATACAGATTTATACTAATCATAATAAACTTTAATCATCACATAAATACAGTAACAACTGTCTGATAAACATTACATTCAAAATAGTGTAGATCATAAGACTGTGGAGCAAATGGATATATGTAATTAAACCATTTTAACCTAGTATTAATGTTACAACTAAAGCAGTGTTAATAATTAGCTGTGTCTAAACTCAGTCAAGTGAACGAGAGACATAAGAGAAAAGCCCTGCTGGATATGTGCTATAAGGATCTGTACCTGTATTTTACAGTCCTTCAGTAAAACTCCCAGGGTCTCATATTCAGGGCACGTCAGGAACAAAGCAAACTTTATCAGCAGAACACTGCAATACCACATTCCACAGATTCTTAGCATTTGGCAACCTTACAGCACACAGTGCAGCATGGGGGATGGTTGAAAGAAAGAAAGAGGAGGAAGTCCAGAGACCCGCTGCTTCTTCAGAAGCACTCTTACACTGTTTGGTCCAACAGTGAACTGGCATTCATTTCAGTAATGTTACTAACCAATTCTACTATCCTTGGTGTCTTACCACCCACTGCTCTTGCTTACTGCTCTTGTTTATTCTTTGACTGCCCTGATTTACTGTCCATCACTAATGAAATTTAAACAAGACGCTTTTAACAATGGGCTGAATGCGGATAAAGCCATACTCAAGTGCAGATAAGTCACACTAAAATCACAGAGATCTAACTCTGGGTGTAAAACAGTTCATCAATCTACTGATCTTACTTTTTTTAGCTGTGCTTTTTTCTATCCCTATAACACATAGCATTTTCAAACAGATGAACAGATCAGAGAAGAAATGAAGAGCATGTTGAAAGAAAAATAAGAACCACAAATAGTGCCATGTTATAATACATGCTGCCCCAGCTTCTGTGATCTCCCTGTACTTTCTGTGTGGACTATTATTATTGATTTATGTTTTTTCATCAAAGCATTCCCATTTAAATCATATTTCTCATGATATGATTTCTCCACTATAGCTCTGGGGTCAGCCATGGCTTAATCGATAGGGTAAAAATGGCTGGGGACTAAAAGATTGCCGGATCGACCCCCACTCTATGCATGTCAAGGCTGAAGTGCTGTTAAGCAAGGCACCCAAATCCCACCTGCTTACTGTTGTCTTCAATGGGGCAGCACACTGCTCTAGGTGTTTTCCCTTGGATAAGTTAAATGCAGAGAAAGAATTTTCCTACGGGGATCAATAAAGTATCAATTATTATTATTATTAGTTTCTTGACATTAATGCTCACCTATTAGTGACAACACTAAAATTAAATGCAATACATTTCTATAACCAAGTACCAACTAAGCATAGACCGTGTTAATGAATAGCCCAAACAATCATGCTTCATATCCTTTCCAAATGAACAAACACATGCCTAAGTGGAGGTCAGATGGTCTTGTGAGATCACACTTTCCTGCTTGCATTCTTTCACTTAAGCGCAGAAGCTCTATTCCAAGCACGAAATGTGCAGTAACGTAACAAGTCATCCATGTCACCTGTACACTGATTAACAGAGCTAACTAACTCTTAGAGGTCATTTGCTGTATACCTTGAAATCCCTTTATATTACAGAAGTGCATGGGCAATTGTCTGCAACATGAGTGGTCAAAATAAGCCCCTATTTCCTGATTGTGATTTCAATAGATCGCTCCCCCATATGTAACCTCTAGTGAAATAATTAGAGTAAAGTGTTAGACTAAGCAGTTCTGAAAAGTAAGACTCCCTCATTCCTAAGCAGAGACAGAAATTAAGCCCATGTCCAAGGGGAACACTTCCAAGATTTCTTACACATAGAGTCCACTATTTGATATAAAATTAAAAACATGCATACAGTCCCACATATTGAATTTGAGACCTATATACTAATGAATACTGGTAGAGTCTTTCACTTACATCATTAATTGAAATGCCTTGCTCTAGGTGGAATAACATGATGAATTGCTTTTTTAAACGAACACCGTGACCTCTGTGGCAGAACAAAATCAGATCAAAAGGGCACATAGCAGGGCAGATAATGCGACTAACTGTAGAATATGTGCAGGCCTACAGACATCAGTGACTTCCGGTTTCACTCAGAAGAGAAGCCGAAATACAATCTCTTCATAAATGGTTCTCTGAATGAAGGAAGAAATAAATGATTATGCAAATATTTACAATTCCCACACCCACAAAATAAGTTTCCGGTTCGATCAGAAGGCGGTAGATAGACATTCGGAGTGAGAAAACCATTGAACATGAAACAGTGAACTATTAAAATAGTGAACTACTATACCGGTTGCTTTAATAAGGACATTTCCGGGTAACCCGCCGCTGACTTGATGACACTGGAAATCTGTTTATCCAAACTAAAATTTCCGGTGTATGTATTCGTAAAGAACATGAACATCAATGTCTCATGGATATTCATCACTCACCGGGACAGCAGCTGTCGACTCAGTCTTCTCTGAAGTCACTCGCCAGTTCTTTTTGCCCTCGCTTCTCTTGCCTGTTCACATTTTGACACATTTGCCCTTTTGAACGGGTAATTTCTAAGCCATTCTATAAAACCTACCCTTGCCATGTTCTTTCAGCCTTCTTTACCCTTTTCGCGCTCTCTCCAACTTTCAGTAGCGACGCGCTTCCACTTTCAAACGCATCGAACTCTAGGCGAGTGTGAAATCATCAAGTATAAACTTACACCGCACAACAATGCGTAAAATACGAAGTAACATACGGAATTAATGCAGCGGTACGCGTTTGGCGTAGCCATGTGATTTGTACAACACTATAATTACGTAACGCGGTTCGTATGTTGAACGCAGGAAGTATGTTGAAGCTGGATCCTCATAACGCTGTAACTAAAGACAGACAAACAGACAGACATCTACCCTCTAGCTCTGGAAACTGTCTCTGTCCCCACTTTTCTAGGCGGACTCACGCTCTTGGACACGCCCCTTTTCTGTTGGCGCTGACCAATAAGGACGCGAGTCTCTTTCAGCTGTACTGTACACTCTGCTTACTGTGTACTCTGTGACCTTAAAATCAACCTTTATCATTCTATCCAAAAATATCATTCACGCCAAGCATTTACAGTTTTAGCCAGTTTTAAAATTTAATTATTCGTAGTCAGTTCAATTATGAGCAGTGGCAGTTCAGTTGTTATTGGACTATTGACCAGAAGGTTATTAGTCATAAATTAGAATCCCACAACTCTCAAGCTGCCTCTGCTTGACCACTGAGCAAGGCCATTAAGTCCCTCTTCACCTGCATAATATTAGATTATCATAAGATGGCAAATGCTGTAAATGTATATGTAAATGTATAGGGAAATGTGATGTAATATCTCTGTACAGAGAAGATAAACCACAGGAAACTGTCAACATTACGCCCTGACAAGGACTTCTTTATAGTTGTTTTCTTTGGCTGCTTAAGAAATGTGCTGCATTTTACAAAGGGCATATCAAGGAAAAAAGACATGACCTTAGAAACTATTTCTGTGCTTTTGTAAAAAGCATTAATATGGTGTGTTTTACCCACCCTCATAATCAGTGTAATGTTTTGAACACAAACTGAACAAGAGGGCAGGAGTTAGAGAGACTGGTTCTGGAGTCTAGTCTGGAAGAACCAAGTAAGCTGGTTGTTGTTGACACAACAATCATGGGCCTGTATTATTACACAACTATACAGGACAGCTGAGGGTCTTACCTTACTGTTCTACTGGTACTGATAAAACACAGGTCAAAGAGCTTATTCATTAGCTGTTTTATATTTTCTTTTTTTTTGAATATTTACGGAATGTTTAACCTTAGCAGCAACAATGAAAAATGAGCAGAAAGAGCAAACTTAATATGAAGAGCATTACTTAATAATAAGCATGACTCAATGAGAAATGTAAACAATACAGTCATATATATTTGATTGTTCAGTAAAGACAACTTTTTTCGTTAATTTTTTATTAATATAACGAACAAAGTATTCTTTAATTAATGTCATGTAATACACAACCACTGCTTTCCACTAGTTTCTGCACAGTGCACTGAGGTATGAGTTATACTGACTGAGCATCCAAAGTTCTTGTCAGCTATATTGTTAGCGTACAATGCTATATCAATACTTTTGTTATAAAGATGTATAAAAAGCACCAAAATTACACATTTACTATGTATACATTTAGAACCTCTTTTTTTATTTAACAAAATAACCCACTCCCCACCAAAATAATGGCACACTTGACTTACAGAAGCAGAAGATCTGAAGGCTGTCCAGCTGTTCTGTCCTCACAAACACGTGGAAATATGAAGCTAGACAGTTAACAAATAAAATATTTGTGCAATACAATATCACTTCTTTATGAACTGTTCACAGAGGGGACTGCTCTTTTATACAGATCTGTATAAAAAAAATCAAAAATCCTCAAGATTTGTTTGAACAGAACTACAATTGTGTATGAGTTCTATGTAGTTCACAGAGTCAATACACATTTGTAGTTTAACATCAGAGATTGTAATATATAATCCGCGTCTACATATAATTCAAAACAAAATTTTCTGATCATTCACAACGCCTGAATTCTCATAGGAATAAACATAATCTGTGTCCATAAAGTACACAAATAGGTCGGACGCCTGAAGAACATTTCACCCTAAAATTAGAGCTTGGGGACAGGTCGTCATAGATGTGCGTTTAAATTGAGAACACCGATTGTCCAAACCTAATGCAAACAAGAAGCACTTAAATTAAACAATCCTTTTTACTGTTTTGTCCTCGCGACACATACAGGGGTTAGACAATGAAACTGAAACACCTGGTTTTAGACCACAATAATTTATTAGTATGGTGTAGGGC
>JAOUQT010000036.1:12698446-12710749 GCA_025769995.1 Xyliphius kryptos
CCATACTATTAAATTAGAACTTAATTTTCAAAAAAGAAGGAATACGATATAAATATAGAATACAGAATAAACAATATAGAATAAAGTAGATTATATACAGTAGATATACAATTTTAAATATAAACACAGCAGCTTTGAAATATAGCAGTAACTATGAATAGTGAATGTAAATAGTAGCAGAGTATATATACTTTTTATAGCATGTAAATGAGGTATATGGTTGGCACGGTGGCTTAGTGGTTAGCACATTCACCACTCAGTTCTGGGGATTTCTTGTTCGAATCCCAATCTGGGTGAAGTTTCCATGTTCTCCCTGTGTCTGCATGGGTTTCCTCCGGGTTCTCCGGTTTCCTCCCACAAAATATGTATTCAAGGTAAATTGAATGCTCTCACAGCTTCTGCTATGAAGCTGTTTTTAAGTTTGTTTGTTCTATACTTAATGCTCTGCAGTCTGCTGTCTGAGGGGAGTGAAACAAAAAGTGGGTGTGCTTGGTGAGTGGGGTCATTCCTGGTGGAGGAGGCCCTTTTCCTGCATCTGAAGGTGTAGATGTCTTTGGTGTTGGGGAGGCTGTGCAGCCTTGACCTCTTGTTATAATATTTTTTATAGTATTTTATATTTTGTAACTTTTTTTTGGCAATACAAATATCATTATTTGTCATGCCAATAAAGCTATTTTTTTTCTGCTTTGTTTCTGTGAATTCTGCCACTTTTTTGGGTAAAGTGGGTAAATTTTTTTGCATAATAATCGTGTAATCGTGATTATTTTTTAGACGATAATTGTACTTCCAAATCTGTAATCATCTCATCCCTAACCGTGATGCCATTGTGTTAGCAATAATAGCGTGATAATAATAATAAACAGTCATTTATATGTTTGTTTCATATGCAGAGTTGTTTCGTTTTAGTAGCAATGATTTCGGCTACAGGTTGACCTTAAGAAGGATTAATACTAAATAACAATTTTGAAAAAATCTTAAATACTGTCCTTTATTTTTTAAATTACAACTATGCTTTAAGTAATTTCTGTCTTTATTTATTTATTTATTTATTTATTTTTTATCTACACTTGTCACACTATAGAAATAGGTGGGGTACACAGGGGGTGGATTTTGTCGGGGTTGAGGCGGAGGCACAGATGTGGATTATTTATTGCTCTCTCAGCCGGGACAGTCCTACTTGGTTTGGCAAGTCTTCATGAGCTGCTACTGATACTGTATTTTCTTTAGTTCACTCATGGATTCTTTAATGCATTTAAGTTGCAGCAGAGGAGTTTGTGATGAAGGCAGCCCTCAAGTAAGTAATATCACTTCTCTGTCAGTAATGAGTGTCTAGCTGATCTATAAAGCCTTTTTAGTTCAGCTATTTTTAAAATGGTATTTAATTACTGAGGAGGACACAAACTGAATATCACATGTAAGTGTTAAGTTAGTGAACGAGGGTGAGGTTAATTTTCTGTATGCGATTATTACATTCGGTAAAAGACCCTGTCAACTGAAAAACAAAAGAAGAATAAGCACAAGGCATTCTGGGAAAAGATTCTACTTTGGCCACTGACCAGTAATTAATATTGATCATATATTCATATATTCACTGTTTTAAACTAAATTTTTACCTGAACTCCAGTGTGTAAATAAGCAGCATCATACACTGTATATGTAACCCAGTGCAAATTTATATTTTAATTAATAAATAAAATTATTGCTATATTTTTTATTTGTGTATTATATTTTTACACTGTGTACTTTTATTATGATGGAATGACAAAAGCTTCTTGACTTGACTATTTAGTTAACGTGAAATATTACAAAAAATTGAATTGCGGTACATACAAAAGTAATAGTTTATTTATAATGTATTATTTAAGTTAAATGCAGCAAATTGTGTTGCATATAAAAACATGCATCTTACTATTATTATATAGCATTATATATAATACTATAGCAGTATTAGACCAGGTCTTTTAACGTAGTGACTCTTAGCAAATCATTATTAAAGATGAGGTTTGCAGGTACTGCGTACAACTTTGGCGAAAATTGATTCATATGAAAAAAAAAATTTACATTTTCTCTACAGAAGGTTTATTAAACAGGATTAAAAACAGCCCTAATGTCAGGAGCGCTCAGCACTCCTTACATGTTTCATTCATTTTCAGTTAATTACCTCGGTTCCGTCCTCATATGTTAAATAACTGTTCTGTTTTGTCATTGGTTCCTTTCTGTCACGTTATCGGGACTTTTGTTTTATATTCTCGTTGTTTCCGTTTCCTCGACAGATCGGCATGTAATGTAAAGTGCATTATAAATTAAATGTATTATTATTCTTATTGGGGGGCTCAGTGGCTTAGTGGTTAGCATGTTCACCTCTCAGTGCTGGGGATTCCCGTTTCAAATCCCAATCTGGGTTGAGCCTGCGTGGGTTTCCTTTGGGTTCTCTCGGTTTCCTCTCACACTCCAAAAACATGGATACAAGGTAAATCAAATGCTCTAAATTGTCCTATGTGGTGTGTGCAGATGTGTGGGTGAGTGTGTGCCCAGCGATGTGTTGCTGCCCTGTCCTGGGTGTATTTGCCCAGCGCCCAAGACGTTCTCACCTGGATGGGCATGGGGAACCCCACTGTGACCCTAATACAGGATTAAACAGAAGATAATGAATGAATGAATTAATTATTTTGTAATAATATAATTTCTTCTAGATTTTTTTAAATTTTATATAGATTTTCAGTGTTGATTATGGGTCTTTTTGTGTTTTGGACTTGGATGATGCAAACCACCAGACAACTGACTAACATGCATTATGTAAATTGCTAGTATAGATAACATCCACTATAGGCCAATTTATTAGTTCCGCCTCCATGTCGTTACACTCATACAGTTACAAACTATAGTCCATTTGTTTTTGTGCATATTCTATTAGTTCTCTTAACATGATTCTCTTATGATGAAAACCTTCAAAAAAACGCCACAGAGCACAGATATTATTTGGGTGGTAGATGATTTTCAGCACTGTATTAACACAGGTGTGTTTATTTGTGCTGTTCTTAAACCTTTGAAACAAACCTGATTGTCCACTCAGAGTAAAGGGCTCTGATGAAGAAGACCAAGATAATTATAAAACCAAGCAAAACATTGTCTCTGGGCAGCTTTACTATGTTTTAAGACTGAACACCGAAATAAATGTGGCAAGGTAAAGTCCCTGTAGTTGTTTGTTTCATATTTAAGAAACCTTCTGAGGACCAGGGCTCAGTGAGGGACTCGGGTGTTAACAGTGTATAGACTCATTCATTTAGTGCTCTACTTTTGTGCCCGATTTTTTGTGTGGCCTGCGTTAAAAGGGGTTGATAGTTAAAAAAAAAAAATAAAAAAATATATATATATATAAATAAAGGGAACACTTAAACAACACAATGTAAGCTCCAGACCTCCATGGGATAATAATTTTGATTTACATTTTGATCATTTTTATGTTATTTTGTTCTCAATGCACTGTCTACTAAATAAAGATTTTCAACTGAATATATCTTTTAAATAAATATTTTATTCATTTAGATCTAGGATGTGTTCTTTAGTGTTCCCTTTATTTTTTGAGCAGTATATATACATAGTATTTAAAACCATTCAGAATTGGTCATTTAGCAGAAGCTTTGTCCCAAATCCCAACGTATCCCAAATCGTACAGGGTTTTCCATTGAGCCTTTGGAGTAATGAGGCTTAAGGGTCTTGCTCAAGGACCTACATTGGTTACTTCAGTAGACCTGGGATTTAAACCCACAACCCTTAGATTGCTATTACAACACCCTAACCACTGAGCTAGCACAACCTACAGCCAGATCATTTGTGAGTTGCATTGGATAAAAACGTCTGCTAAATGACTAAATGTAATGTATTTGTTTTTTGTGTTGTCAGGATTTTTAATTGGCAATGCATTAAAATACACAACATGTTTCAACACCAATTAATGATTAAAGTATTTCCTTTAATTCTCTTTTTACTTTCTTCTGTCCTTTTAGTATGCACCAGCAGTTTACCAGCTATAAGGATCAGGTGCGGCGGGTAGCACAGGAACCACAGCAAAGACAACAGGGCCAACACAAGGATGACGCACCCACCTGTGGTATTTGCCACAAGACAAAGTTTGCAGATGGATGTGGTAACATTTGTTCCTACTGTCAAACCAAGTTCTGTGCCCGCTGTGGAGGAAGGGTCTCTTTGCGCTCCAACAATGTGAGTGACATTCACAAACTGCTTTTAATGGAAGCAATAACGTATTTTTGTTTACATCTTTATTCTGCAAATTATATTTCCTATTGCCCATGTCATTTATGTTTGTTGCTCTTACATGAACTGATGACTAAATGTTTTACATTTATGCAATTAACACATTGCATACTGAAAATTATGCTTATAATAATAGTTTGGTAATTACATTTGCATTTAAATTTAGTCATTCAGCAGACACTGTTATCCAAAGCGACTTACAAATAAGATAATAGTCAGTAGTTTAAGGAAAAACCTGCTAAATTGCAGCATCATCAACCCTGCGCATTACTCAATTTGGATATATATATATTATATTTTATTTATTTTTTATTTATTTTTTTTTAATTATAGCAAGTGACTCAGCTTTACAGATGTTGTTGAGAAGGTTGGAAGGTTGTTCCACCATTTAGCAGTAGTTGATTTGAATCGATGAATCGATACCTCTGCAAGAGCATCGTTTAAAGTGTTTACTGTGTATTGCCGTCTTTTCGTTCACCAAACCTGCAGGTGGCGCTACATCATCATTGTCTTATAAACTTTCTTTTACTTCACAAGAGGAAGAGGGCAGAATTACACAATTAAATACGGAATCATCCTTTAATTAATATTTAAATATTGCTTCTGGTATTGAAATAATACAGGAAGCGATTTCCACAAAAAGGTCAGTTTTTGTTTTGTTGTCTTTTTAAATAGTAAATAAACTAGACCTGCGCCGAAAGCAGTGGACTTTTTTCGAGAAACGTTAATTTTTCTATTAACAGTGCGTTGATTCCAACTGCTATAGTGTGATAAACACTGTGTAAATAAAATACTAATTCTGTATCTTGATAAAAAAAAAAGCAAAGGCTTTTTTTTGTTTATCAGTGAATTTAATTTGTAAAAGTATTGAATCATATTTTAATGGAATCTAATCGATTCGTATCATAGGGAATTCTTAAGTATCGAAAATAATCGAATCGTTGGCTCTTGAGTTTCCTTTATAACTGTTACTTGATTGTAATACCGTATATTAAAAAAAAAACAAAACCATATTCAGGATCGAACGAATAATTTCAAGGCTATATATATAATGGATCCCGTTTATCCACTGGTGTCTATGTGTGTGTTTATGCTATAACTGTTAGAAGGACATTTAATCACAGGGGAGGAAACGAGCACAAGCTGGGTGGAAAGGTTAATTAGTTATTAGTCAGTAGAGATGAGTGCCCTTGTCACTAGGGGGTCAGTGCATGCCCTCCTCTGGGGGCCTTGGCTGATGCGTCATCTCTGTGGGCCTATTGGTGCCACTGGCAGGAAAACCCCAGAAATGGAAGCTCCCTCCTACTGAGTGATATTTACCTCCTTATAACCAATTTTCTTTTTGCCTTCTCTCTCTTAATCCCATCTGCTAATTAATATCCTCCTTTAATAAGTACAAAGTTGGAAGGCAACAGTATAAGACAACTTCGATAATATCACACTTAATATTTAGGGTCAGAACACAGGGTTACAACCAAAACCCTGGAATAATAAGGGTTAATGGTCTTGCTCATGGACCCACATTGGTAACTTCAGTGGACCTGAACCCACAACCCTTTCATTACTAGCCCAACACCCCAACCATTGAGCTACCCCAATCTACATACTAATTACAGTGCTGGGGATCCAGGTTCGAAGGTCCTATGGTACCCAAAACGTTCTTTTCTGGATGGGCAAGAACTCTAGTAGATGATTGAACAAAGGTTAATGAATGAATTAATAATAACAAGTTAAAAGCAGTTCTAAACAGATGGGTTTTGAGGAATGAGTTCAGATCAGGACAGTCACGAATATGAGTAATGGAGTAACATGGGCCCCCTTGGGTTGGTTGAACACGGGGTGAGCTGCAGAGTTTTGGATCAGCTGAACATGGAAAACCAGCAAGCAATGCAGTTTAGGTCCAGTTTAGTGGCCTGCTCACTGAGTATGATGTTCTCACCAATCTCAGGGGTGGGGTCAAGTGGTAAGGCTTAAGATGGAAATTCATATAATGCTATCAAGTCAAGATCAATCACTGAGATGCCTGAGGGCTAAACACAGCAAACTGAACCTACTCAGGTACTCAAGGTAACAAGCACAGAGATACAAATTGCTTTTTCAGGCATAAACAAAAGGCAGTATGATTAACAAAAAGAGAAGACATTAAAAACACATCATAAACTCTAAACTACACCTTGTTAAATTGTCCTCTGGGGGGCAACAGACCTGTAAGTTTAGATGATTTTGATCAATATTTTTGTTTATTATTCACATATTCTGTGACATTTCTAGGTAGAGTTATGCAAGTCAGAGTCAAATGAATTCTAAATATTGTTTTTTGTCTGTTTTATATATTGTTATTTATATTTATATAAACTACTTTACTCCACTTTACTTCAAACCACAACTGGTTATAACAAAAGATTTTTTTATTTCAGGGCTAATTTACATAGTTTTGTCCTTTATCCTTTACATGTATTTAATAAATTGATTTAAAATTTTCATTTTCTCTTAACAACAATGCTTGTTTTCTGCTTTTTCTTCTTATCTGCTGCTTTTTTGTGCTGAAGAAGAAGAACGATAAGGTTATCTATTCTGTCTTTATATTGCAATGCACCATTTGCAAGTTATAAATTATGGTTTGGGAATTTTTAGAATAAAAATTTTGAAATCCACTCATCACCCCCCCCACCCTCCACACACACACACACACACACACACACACACACACACACACACACTCACACTCACACTCACACTCACAAAAATAAGCATGCAAACTATAAACGGAATAATAAGTGAAACTACTCAACTGTTAATAAGTTTTGCAATATTGCATGAATTTATGTGTCTTGTTTGATAGATGATTGTAGCTGTTGCCATTATTTGTACTACTGTTCAGAATCTTCAATACATCAGTTCTGCCGGGGCGGCCTCAATGCACTGATATTCATCCATCCTCATCTTTCGCTTTATCTTATATTATGAATGGGTGGGTGTGGGGAGGGTGTTAGGTAATGGTTCCCTATGTCCGTCCAGGGGAAAACGTTTCCGGTGCTGAGCAGATTCTTTGACACCACTTCACATTTGTATTAATGCGTGATATACAATGGAATATTTTGACTCATTTTCCATAAATGAGAATACAGATTAATATAAAAAGTGGGCCATTTCATAATGAGCATTAAGCCATTGTCCCGTTACTCAGTGATCAATGTTTACTTTAAAAACTGGACTATATTACATTGCGGAAGACCAGTTTATTAGTAATTTTGCTTTAAGTTAAGGCATTTATAAATCAAACCTTGTTTTTTTTATTTTGGTATGTTTGTAACCGTTTTTCAAAAGAAATAAAACACTTTTATGGATTATTGTGAATAAATCACAGGAAAGAGGTGTAATGGTACTTTGCTTCATGTCGTGCCAAACAATACTTCTTTTTCACAACAATACTGCTTTACTACTTACTGTTTGTCCACTTCGGTTAAACCCCATGTTCTCCCCGTGTCTGTGTGGGTATCCTCCAGGTTCTCCGCTTTCCTCCCACATTCCAAGAACATGAAGGTAAATTCAATGCTCTAAATTGCCCTGTATAGTGTGTGTACGTGTGTGTGGCTGTGTGAGTTAGTGTGTACCCAGCGATGGATTGGCGCCCTGTCCTGGGTGTATCGACCCATCACCCAAGACGTTCTCCCCTGGATGGGCATAGGGAACCCCCGCGACCCACATGGTCCTATGATGGTGCTCATCATAAAATGTTAACTTCACATTCACTTTGTAAGGGAAACTTAACGGGTACAATGAGACAGGTCTACATCACATGATCACGCCGATTAAATCAGAAGCAACCAGGTAAAAGAGAGTCGTAATTTTTGCGGACAAAATTGACAAACACAAATAAACACCTATTTAGAGCATTCAATATACCTTGAATCCATGTTTTTGGAATGTGGGAGGAAATCAGAGAACATTACATTACATTTGGTCATGTAGAAGATGCTTTTATTCAAAGCGACTTTTAAGTATCCCGACTTGATGATTTGGGGTCAGAACACAGGGTTAAGCACAGAGGGTTGAGAGGGTCCTGCTCTAGGACACACATTGGTAACTTCAGTTGAACTGGGATTTGAACCCACAACCCATGGATTGCTAGCCCAACACCATGGAGAACATGGAAACCCGACCCAGATTGGGATTTGAACCAGGGATCCCCAGCACTGACAGGCGAATGTGTTAACTACTAAGCCACGTGCCGCCTGGTAAAGTTAATCATTGCATAATAATCATAAAAGTTGTGTATATTTAGTAAACAATAATTGTACCCTCAAAATCTGTAATTGTGTCATTCCTGTTGGAAATCACTTTCCCTTTCTGACTGCCCGAGTTAGTCAGAGCACTGCCACACACTTTGGTGCAGCAGCAACTCTGTAACCACAATCCAGCTCGCATTATCCCAACTTCTTGGTAATTTCTGATTTATTCCAGAGAAGTGTTTTTGGTTTGTTGTTGCTTCTCCTTCTCCCTGGTCCACCTGCTTTTCTCCATTGCTATAAATCTTTTTTACATTGTGGTCAAGTGGAATGGATTTTTGGTGTGTACTTCTGAAGGCAGAATATTAATGGCACAGGAAAACACAGACCGATGTGTCATTTCCTACAAGAGCAATTCCATGAAATGATTAGTATTGATTCTCTCTCAGTTTGCATCTGCTTTGTGGATGTTTCATTGACTGAAAACCATGGAACTGATTCTGAAACTGTATTTGCTTAGCATATAATGTTAAAAAATAGATTTGTCCAACTGTTTTTTACAGAGATCTCTGAAGCCTTATGTATGTACCGAACATTTAGCAGAGCTGCTTGGAACAGTGCATGCTAGTGGTCATGTTGAGTTTTGCAGTTGAGAACTCTCCGGTGGCAGATTAAGTCAATGTTTTTGTTCGAGGCGTAGGTCCTGTGGGAAAAGGTAAATAACAGTGAAGTGGAGGTGCTCATGTGTTCCTGATTGTGGGACTGTATGAGGCATGTGTCTCCTCTATTGATCTGGTTAATTCAGAGAAAATCCAGTGTTTGTAAAATAGACTCAGGCTAAACTTATCATGATATTGATCTACGGATGCCTGTCAAGTGTATGATGTATTTGTTGGTAAGGAAACAGTGACTGCCTGGGTTTTGTAACATCAGCAGGGACTCATGCTAAATTATTTACGTTATTGATTCGGTATTTAACAATTGAAATACCCTATGTATGAGGTACGAGCGTTGTGAAGGCGGTCAGGGGGCGCGCATCCCCAGGCGCTGATATACTGACTCATTAAAGCAAATGGACAGTAATCTCTTTTGTGGCAGTTTTTCATCCTTACCTAGGATTTATAACATGCTGAGTTATGGGACCAGCTCTGCCCGCTGCTGCCCCCATATGTCTAGCTGTCAGAGGTGGTGAGCGTACCCTCAGTCCAGCCTCTTTTTTTGCACTATGTACTCTTTCAGCTGCTCCATTTATCTCACCTGTTTAACTGCAGACGGCAATGCCAATAGTAGAGCTCAAATCTGCCTGGCTCAATCTCAACAAGCAATGGAAATGAAATGAAATGAAAGAGTTGCGGGAGCTGGCTGGGCCACACTGATATATGACAAGGTCACAAGCATGGTTCCATTGCTCACAGCAACCGAGGAGGCTACAAACAGCAAGTTTTGTACAGACAGATATATGACTATTGAAATTCTTAAAACTAATAATTTGATGTGTTACGGTTTGGTTACTTTGCTTATGTTGGACTTCTGTATCTTACTGACATGGTGATTCAAAAGCAGTAGGGTCTAAGCCAGGGGTGATCAATGATCTACATGATATCCCAGCAGAAGCCAAAATTTCTCTTTTTATTTTTTACTTTAAAATAAATAAATAAATTTTAAAACCCATTAGGTCTTGCAAATTTGCATTCCGGCAACTTTTGATTAAAATAAGTTTCAGCAACTTGCGCGTTAAACTTCGACTTTTAAATTATTATTTAATTATGTCATAATTTCCTTGTTTTATTCCATAGCTTTTATTTGTTGTTCATATTGCTGTGACATACAGATGTTTGTTTGATCACACTGCTGTATTGTTTTTGCAATTAACTGCGATTAAAATATTATGATTAATCAATCATTAGAGCGTCTTAACAACGTCATGACGACATTATAAAGAAAAATATCTATTATGTCGATATCCAGAACTTTAATTTTACAAATAGTGTCATGACTCTTGTGTCTTCACAAGAAAAAAACTTTTTATTTTTTTTATTTTTAATAGATTTGTAAAGGACACAGACTCATTTACTTTGATTTTCAAACAATAAATTATTATATAATTCATATTTTAATATTTTGATAGCACGTTCGCCAGCACTGGGGATCCAGGTTCGAATGGGAATCAGGGTGGAGTTTCCATGTTCTCTCCATGTCTGCGTAGGTTTCCTCTGGGTTCTCCGATTTCCTCCCACAGTCCAAAAACATGGATTCAAAGGTAAATTGGCTGCTTTAAATTGCCCAGTATGGTTTGTGCGTGTGTGTTTGTGTGTGTTTGAGTGTGTGATTGAGTGCCCAGTGATAGATTGGCACCCTTCCTGGGTGTATCTGCCCAGTGCCCGAAACATTCTTCCCTAGATGGGGATGAATAATGTGAAAGATAATGTATAAATTAATTTATTTCATATTTAAAAAACTATTTTGTGGCAGCACAGTGGCGTAATGGTTAGCATGTCCATCTCTCAGCACTGAGGATCCAGGTTCGAATGTTTCCATGTTTCCGTATCAATTTTGGTTTCCTCTGGGTTTTCCCACAATTAAAAAAAAATGGGTTTAAGGTGAGTTGGATTAAGCAAGGATTAAGCAAAAGTGTTCATGTTTGACAAAAGCCCTGAACTTTCTTTTTCAATAACAAAATGTTATTTTTTGTTTAAATTAAATATGTAGCAAGCATTAAAAAAAAGGGATTATTCCTGTGCATTCTGGAACAAGTTAATTATTGCGTAATAATTATAAATTGGGATTTTATTGTACCATCAAAATCTGTAATCATTTCATCTCTAGTAATAAGTAATATGCATTGAAAAGGTTTTTTATTCCACCTGTTAATAAGTATTTATTTGAATCTTTTGTGTATTGTTTAATGTATTGTACTTCCTTATAAATCCTTAAGGATGTTGCACTTCACAGCTGCTGTGTGCAGATCAGTGAACTTCTAGTTGATAGCTCCATCTCATCCCATCTCATCTCTCCATCAACGTTTTCTAAAAGGCACCACCTGTGAGTAATTATACAGTCTTAGTTGCGTCACTCCCACATCTACAGAGACACAGAATACTTTTTTATTCTCTGTGTGAAAATATAAATAGCACATCGTCACTGGAAGTGATTTCAAAAGTGAGAAAATCAAGTGTGAAACAAGTGCTATTGAGATCTAAAATATAATGTGCTGCATGTCTTATATAATACATATATAGTTCATCTACTGGTCTATAGGAACAGAATGTTTACTTACTAAATCAAGTTATTTTTTCCCAAAAAAACACACTTTCACACAGTAATTTATAAACAGGGTCTTAATGAAACACAAACAATTTAAACCATGCACACATCAGCACAAATAATCACAAATATTAATGCAATTCTTTTTTAAGTTGTACTTAGATGCTCTGTCTCATTTAAAAGATCAGAAATGATGGAACTAAAACTGTGAAAGAGCAACAAAAGATGAGCCATGCTTCAGACAAAATGAGTGTTTAACAGCTCTAAATAATACTCCATATTCGAGTGAGAAACGGTGAAAGCACGATGGGGAAATGAGGCGGTAACTGTGAAAAACAGAATTAAATTGGGTCTAAAAAAACAACAAAGCATTTACTTTTGGTAGATGCTTTTATCCAAAGCGACTTACATTTACATTACATTTCATTTAGTAGACACTTTTATACAAAGCACATTCACCTCTCAGCGCTGGGGATTCCCAGTTCGAATCCCTATCTGGGTGGAGTTTGCATGTTCTCCCCGTGTCTGTGTGGGT
>JAOUQT010000036.1:12738497-12752228 GCA_025769995.1 Xyliphius kryptos
CTAGAATTAGTTTTCAGTAAAAGTACCAACAGTGATGTAAAAATACATTAAATCATCCTCCATAACTTACGGCTCATAGGTTATAACAGATAATCATTATAGTTGTAGCATACTTGATTGGTCTCTTGTCTTAAATATTAGTTTGAAATCATATTTAAAGATTATAAGAAAGAATCGGTGTACGCAGCATCCGACTAATGAAGATGTTGTTAAGAAGGGAAAATCACTATTTGGTGGCTGTGTTAACAAGAAGACATCTAAAACCAAGGTCTGCGTAATATCAAAAGCCCAAAACATCTGGCTCACACTTTTTTAAACTGTGCTGAATTTGATTGCTTTCTGTATTGTCCTTTTTATGTAAAAGCTTTGTCATGAAAGTAAATAGTAACAAAGTTGTTAAATGAATCTAGTGGAGTAGAAAGAAGATTTTCTTCTGAAATGGAATGGAGTGGAAGTATAAAGTAGCATCAAATGGAAATTCTCAAGTAAAGTACTTAAGTGTTAAATGCTTGTAAGTTCGTAAGTGTGACCACACCCTGAAGTGGTTTTGCTCTGCGTACATTAGAGTTTTGTGGTTTCATCTTTCCATTTGCCATGGTTTATTAGTGATAAAAGCAAGCGGAGAACAAAGACGGTCAAGAAGAGTTTGGAGCCCAAGTGGAACCAGACGTTTGTGTACTCACATGTGCATCGGCGAGACTTCAGAGAACACATGCTGGAGATCACTGTGTGGGATCAGCCCAAAGTTCAGGAAGAAGAAAGCAGCTTCCTGGGAGAGGCATGTAAAACACTTTTTGTTGTACAAAACCTTGATGCTGACTTTCCATATCAATGTCTCTTTCTCACGTCTCCGCAGATTCTAATTGAGCTGGAAACAGCTTTGCTCGATGACAAACCTCACTGGTACAAGCTGCAGACTCATGATGTATCTTCTATTCCACTGCCTCACCCCTCACCATATCTGCCCCGAAGACATGCTCACAACGACACACCCTCCAAAAAGCTGCAGCGTGAGTGAATAAGGAGAATTTTAGCAATGAAATCAATAGCAATTAATTAATAAAAAAGTAGGTAGTGTTATTTATAATTCCATTTGGGAATGAACCAGGTGGGGTAAGAGCAATGTTTTTAATGGTTTTAACTGACCATTCTTTATTTGTATTAAATACAGTGGAACCTTTCTTGACTTCGGATATCACCTGATGACGTTTAGTCTCTGTTTTTGCCGGTTGCTTTGGTTTTAATTGGCATTGTCTCGTGACGTGCGCAAACCTCAATGTATCCGTTATTTTTTTGTTGCTCAGTGAAAGTTATAGTAATGAAAGTGAGGTTAACCTTTTACTTTTAGCACAATCATGGGACCGAAAGGTTTTCAAAGCCAGCAGCCCATCAAAAAAGAGCACAAACACAATCGAGTAGGAATTCAGTGAAAAAAGACAAAATCGGCCACGTTTACGGAAAATCGCCATCCGCGATAAGTTCTATTGTGGCGAAAAAAGAAGTGTTAAGGATGGTTAATGTATACATTGCTAAAAGCTAATAGTTTAGATATTTTTATTAATTTAAACGGTTAGATGGTGAGTAATGTGAATGGCGTTCTGTTAAATTTTCATTTACTATCTACATTTTCTATATTTATTTTTTTATCCTGTAGGAAATTTAGCAACCAGTAGCATAAAAACACAATAATACAAAAATAAAAAAGATAATTCATTCTTGATTAAAACATAGTATGTGTTTTGGAATCTCTAGAACAAATGTATTGGATTTACATTGATTTAAATGAAACGATTTTGGATTTCACTGATTGTTGTGGATTTATTAGCGATGAAAACAGAGGTTGCACTGTATTCAGCTAATGATTAGATTAAGGTGAATAAATAGGTTCTTGAAATCAGGTCACCTTTTAAAAAACATTTGAATTAATACTGCTAACTTAATAAATCATATTTTCAAACTCCTTTTTATGTCACTTTTACAAATGTTATATAAATGTTGCATTTTGTAAATATCCATTTGTTCCTAGTGTTTCATTTAAGAAATATTCTCTCACGTACTGTATGTTTCCATGCATGTCTGCCTCTCACTCATATGTCTTGTGCAAATTACGAATGTGCCTGTCTGGTGTCTGTCTGTGTATATGTATTTGTATGTGTATATCTGTGCAGGCTCTCAACGTATCACAGAAACAGATTTTGATGATGGTATTGGCGTAGTGGCTGCAGGTGGGTGGGGGACACTAATAATGGTGAAACCTTTACACTACTATTGTGATTTGTGCAGTTAAATACTGTAAAAGGGGAGCATCAAATTACACCTCTGCCATAAGTGCAGTTTTCTTTTTTCATTTTTGAGACATAATTAGTATTAGGTGCAAAAAACCTGCACCTATATTACCAACTGTTGACTATTTCATCAGGTACCTCTATGGGGGTCCCCATGCCCATTTTACAATAGGACAACAGGTCTCAAAAAAGCTTTACAGTTTTTCGAGACTAAACCCACAAACAGCAATCCAAAGTAACAGTGGCAAGAAAAAATCTCCGTGATATGGTTGTCTTTTTCAAAGAAAAATCATTGGGAGAACCAAGGCTCAGTGGGGGGACTCATCCTCTTTGAGGGACCTGGGCACACTCACTCCCACACACAGACACACATTGTATATAGGGGCAACTTAGACCAGTCAATTCACGTTGAATCTATAGGAGGAAACCAATAAAAAAGGACTGGGATGAGGTTTTGGCTTTTTCATGGCAATTCTATGAAGTCCAGCATCCTGAAGTCGCCTCTTGACCGTTGACGCGGACACTGGTGTTTGAAGGGTACCATTTAGTGCAGCTGTCAGTTGACAGCCTGTGATGCGTCTTTCACTCAAACTGCACACTCTAAGATATTTATCTTCTTGCACAGAAATGTGGTAGTTTACACAATGGACTTATATAGTTTATATAACTTTAATTTTTTTTTTTTTTTTTTTTTTTTAATTTTTATATTATTGTTAAATATGGACACCTGATCTCTGAACAATCTGTACATGTCTGTCCTATACTGTAAAGCTGCCCGGCCTCTCAAGGGGTATGAGTCCCCTATTTCTTCCTAAATTAACATTCTAACAGGGAGTTTTTTCTTGCCACTGTTGCTTTGCCTTGCTCTTTGGAGGTTCAGGCTTAGAACTCTGTAAAGCTGCTTTGTGATAATGCACTGTTGAATAAATTGCTATATAAAAACTTACATTTATAAAACTACTTGAACTTGAACTTGTACACGAAATAAAGAATTTAGCACTATGTCAAGTGCTTGTGATTTTTTTTCTTAATATCCTGCTTTTATTTCCCCTAAGCAGCATGACTTTAATGTCGCTGTACAAAACAGCATGATTTTGGATGGCAGCATTATTTATATCATAATGTTTGAAAAGTTGTCCAAAAGCCCACATTTATTGGGTGATTTGTTTATTTTGGATTATTAAGTTTAAATTGGTAGTTGCTCTGATCAGGACTGGAACTTCTCAAGTATAATTATAATGAATGTGGAATGCTACTGTAAACGGATGTGAATACTTGGTGTGAATCTTGTATATTTACATTGTTTTTGTCTATTTTTATGATTTTAGCAACAGAGAATCGACCAAGGGAAAAAGAGAGGGAAAGAGGAAGAGAAAGGGAGAGGGAAAGGGACTGGGAGAGAGAGAGGATTACATTAGAGGTTCCTGAGCAGCAGAGGTCGACACATCATCGCTCTCGTTCAGTATCACCTCACAGAGAGGAGGAAAGCAGGGCCAGATCACGACCTGCAAACATCCCAATGCAGAGGTAGGACGGAACTTACGAACTGATAGACAGGATGCAAATGCAAACAGTCATCAAATCTTAGAGTTTCAGTTCAAGTCTTAACTTTTTTATTTATCGTGTTTTCCTACAGGAGTTTGGATGAGGGCCAGCACAGTAGAAGGTCTCGTTCCCCCACTCGCTACCATGATCGCAGTCATGTACAGGAAAAAGAATATTTAGATGACAGGTAAAAAAAAATTCACCATGCTTATGTACACAGATTATACCACATTGAAAGCTCATGGATTAACTGGCCGATGGTTAATGATGTTAGGTTATTATGGACTTCTTGCAGGTTGCATTGTATCAATTTACTAAAACAAATCAAAAACGAGTTACATAACCTTGTTGTTTTATAAGTACATGTAATAAAATTAAGGCTATACAAGAAAGTATGAAACAATAACAATCATTTTATTGCAGGTCATGTTATAAAATGTGATATAAAAAAGTTCCCAAATCTATTGTTTTATGATTATATGAGTATGTAGAGTAATGTTTAATAAATATATTTTAAAATCTAAACCTCAACTGGCAGCGCAGGTGCCATGGACAAAAGTTCTCAAGTTCTTTAAGACCAAACTTACTCAGCTATGCCAAAATAGGCTTTGCACCGAATAAGGCTTACCTAAAACTTTTTACACAAATTTGGAAGTATACACTTTACCTTACAGTGGATAGGTAATTGATTTTATACACTTAGAATTAATACAGCGCCTGAACTGAATTATTACGAGGTGTATCCCAAATCTGTTGTCTATATGGTCAGTTATATTTCTGTTTTTGAAATCTGTCTTTTCCCTTTTTCTTGATGTTTTTTATTTGTTCTATTTCAATTCACTGTTTATAGCAACATTAACTTTATAGAATTCCATTTCAGTGGACAGTGCTGACTGCAAGAGTGTCATATGTGTTCAAAATGTTATCTGGTAATTTTATAGTTCCTGGCTTATAATTTTAAGTAGTCTATATGCATAAATAGCCTTGTATATCTAAAAATATACAAAACTATTTTTATATGTTTAAATAAACTTGAAATCTTAATTGATAGGGAAAAAAGCAAACAAAAAATACAGATATGATTTTTTGGTAAAATACGAAAGGAAAGAATCCTAATACTGACAAATGGGTGCTAAAGATGCATACAATCTTCATCTTCTGTGTTTAAAGTCACTTTAAAAGACAAATAGGAAAAATGTAGAGGCCACAAATGTCCTAAATAGAGCCCGGATGCTGGGTAAGTGAATGTAGCATTTAATTACAGTAAAGGCAAATGGGCATACATACACAAAGCAAAGGAGCGGACGACGCATCTGCAGGTCTGAAGAATGAATAGAAAAACGGAGGAAAAAAACAACCAGTTAAAAGACTAATTGGCCATGAAAAAAGAACCAATCAGAACACTCAGGTACACTGGACCAATAAGCTAATCAACCGCAAGGAACCTGAATATGAACACAAAAAAAGATAATGCACTCCTTACAACAAAACTTTGAGGGCATGTTTCATCAAGAACTGATTTTGAATGGTAATCTGTTATCATTAGTATCTTCATAACTATGGGAGCCATACGAATATTAAATATTATTATTATTAAATAATTATTAGTGAAAACTTTCTAGACATCATTATGGAAACTTTTAAAGCAATGTGATTAGACTGAAGCAAATAGATATTCTTAATCTTTGCTATAATACAGTGATTCATTATTATAATAAATATTTTTCTATTTGATATGGATTACTTTGACATACGCTCAGTATTCATAGTGCCCTAAAAAGAAAAATAGTTCCTATTTTATAATATTAAAACAGACACATTGCATTGTAAAAGAAAGCTTGATCCTGATAGCACATCTATTTTTCTGCGTTTTCAGAGAAGCATTTTGCCTCATAGTCACATGCCACATGCCATTGTGACCTCATTAATTTGTTAATTTTGTGTTAATTTTGTGGAATATGGGCAGCTAAGGAATCTCATAATATAGAATGTGGATCCTTTTCATTTCAATACTTCAAAAGGTGATTACACAGATTTGTCTTGTTATACCCATGCACTCTCTTTGTGTTTGCTTGTTTGTTGTTTGGTTTTTTGGTGTTTCTTTACCCCCTCATGTATCACCCATCTCCATGGTAATTGCAGTGAGGTCATCTTGATACACAGATCAATGCGGGGTAGGAGCGCAGAGTGTCTGCACATCAAAAGGTAAAATACTGGGCCAGAGAACATTTTGTACCACAGATAAGATCCAGTATTTCATGATTTATTTTCTTATTTTTACATTTTCAAGCACATTTCCCTGCTAAATAACATCCTATTTCCATCCTAAAGAACACATGATGTAAACTGTGTTGTCTGGCCTTTGTGGTACCTTTAAAAGTTTGGATATGTGTGTAGTTGACAGTGTTTCCCTTTTTTCTGTATGTGTGTGCATCTGTCTAGTGTTTTTTAAGTGAGTGATATAAAACACAGTAGCTCTGAAACAAGAAACATTACGAGTGGAACTTTCCATTCTTCACTGGCTCACTGCCCATAGATGAAACCAACAATCTCTATAAGGGAATAGTTTACTTAACTTCTAAATAGTCATAATTTCAAAGTTATTATGACACATTTATTTTAGTCATGTCAGTAAACATTCATACAATCTTACATAGAGACAGCAGTTGGCTGGCAGGACCTGGTTCTTGAACAAAGTATGACTGCTTTATTTGCTTTTTATGTATGGTTTGCTTCAGATTTATTTGTTTAAAGTGTCCATCTTTTGTATATGGGCACTAGGTCCTATCGAAACAGAGACTACAGAGGCGCATAGCTGCCTATTATGTAGAACGATGTAGTAGAGCTGCACTAAATAGTTTGCAATAAAAAGTATTTGGCTACGACTAGCCTGCAAAAACTTTCAGTGCTGGATAACTGAATAAACTAATTTATAATTAATAAAGAAATAAGGCACAAAAGAGCATGCATTACTGTGACTATATCATGGGAACGATGCGTTGTTAGTCACAACACAAAGCTTTGTATATTAATCTGTTTTTCCCTTTATGATACGTGATTTAAAATAATGTGTTTTATAAAACAGGTAGTTCCGGTCCTAAAACTGATTGGGTGAGCCATTTGTCCAGATGTGACATTATTGACAATAACACACAGCCCTGACCGTGTCACATTTGTATTAATACATGATATACAATACATAATGTTCCGGATGTTTTTTATAAACTGCGTTCTGTAATTTGACCACTTTGATGGCAGTATTTGTAAGTGAAACCAGAAACCTGTTACTCAGCATTCACTAGGTGTCATCGCAGAAGACCAATGTATTAATGATTTGGCTTACAATAAATGCTTTTAAAAATCACACATTTTTTATTATAGTGTGTTTCTCAAAGCAATAAGACACTCATGGGTGTGCATTATCGTGAATAAATCACTGGAAAGAGGTGTTGTTAGACACGACACGTAGTAGAATGCCGAATTATTCATAATAATGCGCCCTCTCGTACCTTAGTATATCACAAATTGTTATGAATGTGAAGATGTCAGAGGTGTGCATTATTCTCAATAATGTCACGGATGCACAAACATCTCAACCAATCAGATTTAAGGAACGTAACTACACATTTAATAATAAAATATTAATGACGCTCCTATTGACGCTGTTCTGTTTGTCTATTTTCTCTTTAAGACATTGTTTTAAGCATCCAAACCAAACGTAACGCCTGAAAAAAGTTAAGAAAAAACCTATTTAAAAAATTCCATGTAATAAAGGCTTCCGTGTGTCAGTGAGGCAGACACACAAAAGCCTTTCTATAGCGTTAGTGCTAACACACACCCTCACACTTTCTCTACTTCTCTCTCGCACATGCTTTTTTTGCTTCCCACACTTTCTCTCATTGCACACATCCACAAACTCCTTACAAAAGCGCAAACATAACAAAACATAAATATCCCACTGTAAATGCAGCAAACGTGTCAGTTGCGTGGCTGCATTTACGCAGTCAGTTATTGGACTAATTGATTAAGCAATGGGCAAATAAAATACTTGTTTTTACTGATTATGGTAATATTGTAATGCTTTATTTTTGAGGATTGGGAAAATCTACAAAAAATCTATTTAAATTATTAAAAATTCAATAGTCGATGTTCAGAATTCAGTTTTCAGCAAAATGTTTGATTTTGTTGTTTCGGTTTCAGGCAATTTTTTTTTCATTTCTGTGCATTATTTCTTTTACCTTTAAGGTAAAACGAAAAGGTTGGCAAATCTGCATGATTTTTTTTTTACCATTAATACCCCTGATTAAAATTATCTATGTAGGTCAGCTTTCAGCCACATTTGGTAACTGATATAACATTACCACTGGCAACTCCTAACAAACACATTTACAAACCAATGACATGTCTTCGCTTGCACAAAACTTCAACCTTTATGTTGTTACAAACTTTTGGAAGTTACTAAAATGCACACCTAACACACAACACATCCAACAATAATAAGTGCATGGGGTTGGACAATGAACCGGAACTCCTGGTTTTAAATCACAATAATTTATTAGTATGGTGTAGGGCCTCCTTTTTGCGGCCAATACAGCATCAATTCGGCTTGGGAATGACATCTACAAGTCCTGCACAGTGGTCAAAGAGATTTTAAGCCATTCTTCTTGCAGGATGGTGGCCAGGTCACTACGTGATGCTGGTGGAGGAAAATGTTTCCTGACTCACTCCTCCAAAACCCCCCAAAGTGGTTTAATAATATTTAGATCTGGTGAGTGTGCAGACCATGGGAGATGTTCAACTTCACTTTCGTGTTTATCAAAGCAATCTTTTGAACTCATAATGTTGTGTGCATTGCAATATTTGTAGCAAAACTGTGCTCTTACCCTGCTAACTGAACCTTCACACTCTGCTCTTACTGGTGCAATGTGACATTAATGAAGATTGGCCACCAAGCTGCTCCATTTTAGCCATGAAACCTCCCACACTAAAATGCCAGGTGTTTCAGTTTCATTGTCCATTTAGCTTTTGCTGTAGGTTGTGTTTTAGGCTTTGTTTTTGTTCACTGGCTTAATTATTGAATTTAAGTTATACATATTTGTTCATCAACAAACTCATCTCATTATCTTACACTTAATACTCTACTAGAATAACACACACACTAAATGGGGCAATTTAGAGCAGCC
Source organism: Xyliphius kryptos (assembly GCA_025769995.1). Classification (NCBI taxonomy): domain Eukaryota; kingdom Metazoa; phylum Chordata; class Actinopteri; order Siluriformes; family Aspredinidae; genus Xyliphius; species Xyliphius kryptos. The sequence continues at coordinate 12,747,511 of JAOUQT010000036.1, forward strand.
AGTTTACCTTAAATCCATGTTTTTGGACTGTGGGAGGAAACCGGAGAACCCAGAGAAAACCTAAGCAGACATGAGGGGACAAGGACACTCCAAATAATTTAGTATTAAAAATCCCAGTGCTGAGAGGCAGACACGCTAATGACTAGGCCACCATGCCGCACTTAGCCAGGAATGTTACTAATAATTTAACAATAAGTGTGCATTAAAACATCTTTAAGAACAATTCTGTAAATCAGTTTACAGTTTTTTCCACAAGGTTATGGGGGGTTAGTGTCTTCACGTCCAAAACTCTAAATCTCCTTCTTTCTGATGTTTAGCTTTTCTCTATTTGCGTCTTCTTGAGTTGTAACAGTGTGTTTGAGAGAAAGTCATTCACGAAGTATAAATATTTTTTCTAAATGTTTTTAATTAACTAATTTTCTCATTTAAAGTTAAAGCAAATATTTACAACGTTGAATTTCTTAAAACCCCTTTAACTCAACTTTACCAGGAGTTCTAATAATTATGGATGGTACTGGATGATGCTTTAATAATTTCAAACCAGGTTGTGAATATTAGCTGCATGAATGATTGATAAGGTCATGTGTCCTGTGTTGCTGTCAACTATTTGATTGTATTCACTTTTTTTTAACTCATGAATGAAACCTTTTATTTTCAGATCTAATATTATTTGCTTGTTTGTTTCACCTTTTTTTTGTCTTTTTATTCTTTTCCCTCTCTCCGTTGGATGGCATGTTGTGACCCTAGTGATCTGCAACCCCCTCTTGACAGGGTTAAAAGTGCTAGTACCAACTGTCTGAGACCAGGTTCAAATTCCAATTCACCCGAACGAGAAAGGTATCCACCAGACCTCTTTTTTTTTTGTCCCTTAGTTTGAGTTGATATTTTGTTTCTCATTTTATTTTTTGTTACCACTGTTTGTTGTCTCTTAGTAAACTGGTTCATCTCACATATTTGTTATACATCATATTTGTTAAGGGAACCATTATTATTGTTTGCAAAATGAAAACCTCGATATCATTATTAATATGCTTTTTTCCATTAGCTATAGTGTTTGTAAACCATTTATTAGACGTTATCTGTGTTGTGTTTCGTGTGTGTAGTGGCATCAGAGGAGACTGATTGTCCTTTATGTGTCGGCTTCAAATTGCATAAATGTGAAATAAGCAAAAGTCTCTGTTGCTGTCCTGATTGCCATGTCTCTTTCACATTCCACCATCAACTGTTTTGGGTGTGTTGGACACCCATTCTCTTAGGAGCACCCAGTCTCTTCCCCGCATCAGACCCACCAGCCCCAGGATTCTAATCCAACACGCTTCCCCTGAGGATGACAGGTACCTGCCCCTGTCCCCAACGCTAACCCTGACACCTGTCTTCTCTTGTCTTAACTGCCTTTGCCCGAGGGCTCATTTGTACCCTCTTTACGTGACTTCTAGCTACGCCTCTGCTTCTTTAATGATGTTTGTGCTCTGGTTACTGTGGCTTTTTGATTCGCTGTGACCCCCTGACGCTGTAATTGTTGTGACTGCTTTACTAGTATTAGTCTGAATCGCTTATTTAGGATTCTCCCTGTCTTTAGTTGTCCATCTTGTAGACCCTTTCCAGCTTCTATGTGTTTTTGTATCTTTTTTATTGCTGTTTTTCTTGAGATTGGATTCATAGTAAATGCTTTGCTTTGGCTTTGTGGATATCATGCACTAATCGTTTTAGTCCTACAGGGCAGTTTGCAGTCTTTTTTGCTTGACATTTGCCTGATGTTTACATTTATTATGTATTTCTGGTGGAGTAGTTTTAAAATGTTATGTTGTATGTTGTGTTGTTTAGGTATATTAAGTTGATCTGAACCTTATTTAAAAGGGAATTATAGATTTCATAAAACTGAACAAAGCAATGGAAAAGGTCATACTCAAAAAACATATAAAAAGAAAAATATATGTAAATATAAAATCACTTTTTACTGGAAATTTAGTATATACAACTTGAATAAAGCATTGTTACTTTAAAAATCTGACCTATAATTAGTAAAATTAAAACATGTTTAAAAAATAAAGTACAATTTATTTCCAAATAATTAACTAACTTTAAACATAATTTACATACATCTATAAAAGGGGTAGTTCCGGTCCTTAAATCTGTCCGTCTAGCCGTAACATTATTCACAATAACCCACACCTCTAAACCCTTCACATTCGTATAAATGCGCAATATAAAATATACCGTTCTCCGAAACATTTTAATAAACTGCATTCTGTATTTGTTTGTTAAAGAAACCAGAAATCTTTTACTTGGGTCAGGGTTCGTTTAAAAAAAACGGACTGGATTGTGTCAAGGAAAGTGAGTTTTCGTCAACGGATTTATAAACTTTTTTTCTTACCAAAGTATGTTGAATACCATTTTACACATCACATTTCAGTATCATTGGTTGTCAAGTTTAAAAATGTTCTTCCTAGGCCTTCAGAACGCATTAAATAGCATTGAATTTGTGAAGATCAGCCTGTTGCTTCAGCCAGTCCGATTTTGAGCTGTATCTCATATGTTATATGATATGTCAGCGTATACACGCCCTTTGATTAAAGAGTACTTTTTTATGAGCAGAACTTGTCAGCCAATTAAAACATATTACAGAAATACAACTTGACTTTCAGCATCAGCTTCGATGGCAATAGAAAAGGACTTCTTATTTGAACTACTAAAACTATTTTTAAGAAAAAAAGGAGGATTTTGTAACAAATAATCAGGATTTAATCAGGGTTTGTGGTGAGTTTTTTATTCCTACATAATCTTCCAATCATATTGGGTAATTTTTGGTGTCTTTTTTTGGCTACATGATTGTAACAGGGTGTGGAGGATGGAGACATTCACAGGCTCATATATAAAGACTTTATGTACACATTATTTTAAATTCATTAAAACAAAGTTGTTGGCCGATGAGATCTGCTCGCATTTCTGCAGGTGTCCTGCAGGGAACATTACTGAAGGCCTGGGTGTAAAATGCATGGCCTGCAATGTCATATAGTCAGAAAATACAAAATTTAAAACTACAGACCACAGAGACCGAAGTATGCTAACCGAACTGACAAGCTCTTATATAATAAAGGTCCATGGCCGGGTTTATTTAAGAAACAAGGCACGGTGACAATCAGGAACCAAACTTCAGCTCAACAACAGAATCAAATTATACCAAGTCAAGGGCTCTGACCTAAAATTGTATCCGGTGCTCAGTTTTAAATTGGTCAGTCTTAAGGTTTTAAAGCTGGTGCAATAACGCACGTTAATAAATCTTACAACCTTTATTGATTTGATTGTTTCAGACTTTCCAAATTGTATTAATACCTTTATTATGTTTATTCACAAAATTTATTGCTGCTCTTTGTATTTCCAGACAATCCTTATTGAATAGGTCTTGTTTTCTCAAAGTTCTTGCTATTGTTTCAGGCCCAAACTTGCTTATTAAGCGCTTTATAAAAAATCTTTGCGACAGTGTTCTATTGTATATATAAAAAGAGAAAACCAAGTGCTGCACATAAATGCTATTACTTTAATTAGTTTGTTAAATGATTTAGAGCACAGCCATTTATTCTGCTGCCAGAAATCCAATCTCTGAAATGATCCAGTCGGCTTACAAGCTACAGTTGTTGATCATGGTTGAAATATACAGTATGTGCTTGTTGTCAGACCATATTGTTTGGACATTATGTAACTTTGTGTTGTCATGTCTGCTGTATGCATGTGTAAGTGACCATCATTAATACTTCATATTTCATTGTGTAACGTAAAGAAGTGTTCAGGTTTTGTGTTTTATCCAATCTGTAATCATTTGTGTGGGTCTGTGTCTTTGTTCTTTTTTCTCACCATCATCTGTATCTGACTCCATTGCACTCATCAGCTGGATTTTGGAGCCTATATTTCCGACCCAGGAGACAGTTAACCATCTTAGTGCAAGGCCAGGGATACATAGGTATACTGCACCCACAGCGGAGACCTAAAGTTATCCTGCTGCATGCAGCATTAGAATTCCATTCTTTTTATAGATAAAAAACAATGTGACCTAGAATTCCCTTCAACATGTATCATCTGTTCAATTCTTTCCACTCATTCTTTAATTTCTTTTTTGCTTTGATCATTTACATATCATAGGCAGTCAAGGTCTTTGGACAACTCTTGCTGTCAGAAACCCGGCAAGAGAATTTCTGACAGTCAGCGGTAAGGTGACATGCAGTATCACATCCTATCACCTTCATTGCCCTTGGATAGTTCCTTAGCAAATTTGTCACTATATTTAGCGACTTTTCAGACTCTCTAGCGATTTATTCTTTCGCAAAGCGACTAGCGACAAATATAGCTACCATTTGTGGTGTTAGTAGAGACTTTAGGAGACTTTTGTAGACCCACACCTTCTTTCATATTCATTTCATGTTCATTTAGAAACAACAAATACTCATGTTTTTAGAGTTTAGAAATCAGTATTTGGTGGAATAGCCATGATTTGTAATCACAGCTTTCATGCGTCTTAGAATGCCTTTCACCAGTCTTTCACTGCTTTTGGGAGACTTTATGGCCCTCCTGGTGCTAAAATTCAAGCAGTTTAGCATTGATGGCTAGGATTGTTGTTTCTAAATTTGCATTATATGAGGTCTGACAGCACTGCATCTTTTTGGTTATTTTGACTATTTCTCATTTTCTGCAAATAAATACAAAAATTTGACTTGAAATTTCGG
>JAOUQT010000036.1:12756682-12769105 GCA_025769995.1 Xyliphius kryptos
TACATAATAGAATGGGCAGACTGGTTCAAGGTATTAGAAATGCAATAGTAATTCAAATAGCTACTCAATACAACTAATGAATGCAGAATAACATCTCTGTTGAAAGTATGCCATGAAGAATTAAGGCCGTTCTGAATGCAAAACTTAGTAATGTTTCAAAACAAACAACTTCTGTATGCTCTTTCGGCCAGTTCTGGCATTAAGGGTTATATTAATCTTCTTTTTTAACCAAATATAAGATTAATATGCCTTTGTTAAAAATAGTGAAATCATATTATTGTACTGGCTGAACTTATTCAAACTTATTTCAAACATTACTTTGTATGACTTTAGTTAATTTCCATTAGAAAAGCTAATTTTATACAAACTTTTTTTATAAATTTGTTATATAATAATCTCATAACCAGAAATATCAAATACAATTATTTTTGCCATAATGCAATAATGTTTTCCAAGACAGGGTGCCACTCCATCATAGGGCAGACATTTGTTACTAGACATTTATTTGTTACTATTTGTAAAAATTGACTGTCCCAACCTTTTTTATAAATGTGCTGTGTGTATATAAATGTTCTCATGTGTTTTTACTATTTGCTGGGCTAAGTGTAACTTTACATTTTTAGAGAGAAACCTTGTCTATCATCCATTCTGAAACCATTTGTGTGGGTCTGTGTCTTTGTGTCTTAATCCTGCTGTCATCCACATGCCTCTGATTTGATCACATGCATCAGCTAGATTTTGGAGCCCCTTTTTCCTAAACAGGTGACAGTAAACCACCTTAGTGCAAGGCTCTGGGCACAGAGGTTTTACTGGTGACACAGAGGAGGGCAAACTAGATTTAGAAATTCATTCATACACACAGCATTGTCCAGAATTTCCTTTCATCGTCATCATCATCATTAACATTTACTTAATACTTTCCTCTCATCCGTTTATTTCTGTTTCGCTTTAATCATTTACAAAACAAAGGCAGCCAGGAATTCGGGTCAAGCCTAGCTATCAGAAACCTGGCATCAGTGAGCAGTAAGGGGCCATACAATATTACGCCTTGTGTTTCATTACCATCCTGTTATTATACACTTCATAAACAATGCACTGCTCTTTTCTGTGACTGTGTGCAGATATTATTTTAAATTTAATTCACTTTCAATTATATAGCACTTTTTAATAAGGAACATTACCACAAAGCAGTTTTACTGCAATTATATTACAACATATAAATATGAGATTTAATAAGGTTAATTTTCCCTAATGAGTGAACCAGACAGCGCCATCACACTCCCTGAGATGATAAGAGGAAGAAACCTTGATAAGACTCAGAAGGGAAACCCACCCTCAATTGATTTCTTTTTTTATCTTTCGGCTTTTTCCCTGTCACCAGGGGTCGCCACAGTGAGTCCCTCGCATTAGGATCTGGCACATGTTTTACACCGAATTCCCTTCCGGATGCAACCTTACCCTTTCGGGCTTAGAGATTAACATCTGAAAAGTGTGATGGAGTGTGTAGAATTTAACATCCAGGTGGCTCGATTGATTGTTGGAGATGAGATCGGCTCATTACTCTCTCAGTGGTAGTGTGTGTACCTCAGCAGAAACTGTGGCATGTGTTAGATTGCAAATTCCACTGAGACTAGCAAGAACATCATAGTTAAAAATGAGATCCAGATGGAACAACAGGAATGTGGGCTCCCTGAGACACAAGGACATCCAAATACTGTATCTTAGTTTGCCATTACTCTAGTGCCTATAACCTGCCATATCTGCACCTTCACCTAAGAGGAACTAATTCTATGAGCAGAATGCTTGACTAAACAATTATATCTTGAGTTTAGATTTAAACATTGCATCCTGAAAATTAACTTGGGGGCTTTGTAAGAGAAAGCTCTGCCACCAGCTGTAACTTTCATTAATATTAGAACCTGCAAGCAGCCTGCACCTTTTGAATGCAGTAGGCGAGGTGGATTATGAAATATTATTAGTTTACATAGATAGTGTTTTAGTGTTTTAGTGTATTTGTTAGTGTATTTCCTTCTTAAATTAATGGTAATGTCATTGTCAAGTTGTTCAGTATTTTTGCTTCAGACAAACTCATATACATTTTGAATTTATATGTTATGTACTCAGCGTGTAATTTTTTTTTCTTCCCTTTTGTTTGATTTTATTTACTGATAATATTTCTTACCTATTTCCCGCTTTTCTCTACAGTCAGAAGAATATAGTCTATTACTGTTGTGAAGGTATTGAGAGGAAAGGGGTTTCCCTGCCTCCACTTGGTAAGGTGACAGGTCTGGGGTCATAGTTAGGCAGAGAGAGCTCAACTTGCCTAATTTTTTCCCTCTGCCCGATGGGTCTTGGTTCTTTTACACCAAACACATTTGTTGTGGGTCTTATTCTTAACACTTGAATATAATGCAAACCCTTTTAAAATGACATTATTTCATGAGATCAATGAAATCTATTTGCTACTATGACTGCGCACAGTGGAATTGGTTATCCTCATTTAACCCATCTGTGAAACGAACACTTGTAAAGTGAGCACACATGGCCGGAGAGATGATCTGCCTTTACAACGCCCGGGGAGCAATCAGGGGTTAAGTACCTTGCCCAAAGGCACTTCAGTTGTATGATTTGGAAGTAATAGAAATTAAACCCGGGACCTTCCGGTCACAGGTACTGGCAAGCAGTCTCCAAAAGCCACATTCAATTGAATACACTACAAAGACAAGATATTTAATGCAACATGTTCCGAAAGATTTGGGACAGGGGTGTGTTTACCGTAGTGTTACATCACCTTAACTTTTAACAACACTCAATAAGCATTTGGGAACTGAGGACATTAATTGTTGAAGCTTTGGAGATGGAACTATTTCCCGTTCTTGCCTGATGTATGACTGTATTTGCTCAACAGTCTAGGGTCTTTATTGTCAAATTTTGCGCTTCATAATATGCCACACAAGGATCAATAAAGTATCATTTATTATACCCTACCAAGTCACTCACCTGCTTCCAATTAACCTGTTCACCTGTAGAATGATCCAAACAGGTGTTTTTGAGCATTCCCCAGCTTTCCAATTCTTTTCGTGCCCTGTCCCAAATCTTTTGTAACTGTTGCAGGAATAAAATTCACAATATGTAAATATGTGCAAAAAACAATAACATATATTGAACATTAAACCTTGTCTTCAGAGTGTATTCAACTGAAACGGATTTCTAAATCATAGTATTCTGTTTGTATTTATGTGTAACCCAACGTCCAAACTTAATTGGAATTGGGGTTGTATTCCTGTACCTAATATATTTTTCTTCTTACTATTATTGTGTTCATTTCCTTTTAACTCCAACAGTTAATTTTTAATGGTCCCAAAATTTGTAATATCACACAGATATTAGGGCATCACCAGAATTGTAATATGTATATTACTTGTATATCAGAATATGTGCTGTTTTGTGCTCTGTCCGTATAAGCATATATATATATATATATATATATATATAAAACATACGTGGATAATTAAATTTTTTTTTTCTTTTTTTCTTGTTTATTTTCTATTATTTTTCAGGGTTCATCCTCATACCAGCATGACATACTCTTCATTGGCTGAAACTTCCTCAGCAGCACGCAAAGCCAGACAGCTACCCCAAGTCCCTGCCAAAAGCAGTAGTGTTGAAAAAGGTAATAGCACTACCATACTTTCTTACCATAAACCTCTTTTAAAATTGCTGTGGTATAAATATAAAAAATAATTATAATATAAGAATAATTATAAATGATTATAAAACTCCAGGCTTATTTTACATGATGTAGATGCCCAGTCAAATGCTTGTATGTGTTCATATTTGTTCCAGCCCTTGCTTCTGAGGAACGAACACGGCAGATGAAGGTGCATTCCTATAGGACGCCTGCTCCCTCTAGTACCAGCCAGGACCTAGAGATGGTGCTCAAGAACAAACGAGAGGTAATGTCTCTGGCCTTTATCCACTCTGCTGATAGGACGATCTCAACTGGATATGGATTTTATTAAAACTTTTTAAGGATTCAGTCTCTTGTTTAAAATGTAAAATCTTTAGCCTCTTTTCTGTTACAGCTTTATAAAGAGCAGCGACGGAGCTGTGATAACGTATCCCATAAATCCTCAGACAGTGATGTCAGTGACGTGTCAGCCATCTCGCGTGCCAGCAGTGCCTCACGGATCAGTAGCGCCAGCTACATGTCCATCCAATCAGAGCGGCCCCGAGGCCGCTTCAGGTCAGCTACTCGAACAACACAGACACAATATTTTTCTGTTTTAACAATTAAAAAAATATGTTGTTTACAACTAAAGAAAACCATCTAAGTTAAGAAGGTTTGATTATTTATGCTATTTATGCTAATTATCAATATACTCTAAATATTTATAAAGCAACTGTCTGATTATTCACAGTTAGGAAAACTTTATAAACAGCTTCAGTGGCGTAATGATCAGAAATACATACTGTATATGGAAGATTATGAAATCTATTAAAGATTTACAGTATTAAACTATATTGATTTATTAATATGAGTTTTTCATAAACTAATAGCCTTACAGTATATAAATCAACCTATTCTTATCCATGTCTCCCTTTTTAATTATTATTCATTATGATCATTGATGGTCTGCCAAGTAGTTAGCGTTGCCTAAGCAGGCCATAGCATACTGAGTGTAATTACATTTAAACTCAGGCTAGCATATTTGCACGTTCACCTTATTGTAACAGTTAGAGTCAGATTGCTTCAACCTAATATACTATAGAGTACAGATCTAAAATCAGCATTCATTGTCCACTTACCATCAGTAGATTAATATTAAACAGCAGTAGGTATTTCGTAACCTTGTGCATTCAAAATTCTCTCATTGTGTATTAGCCACCATATTCGACCATCCAGCCGAAGTATGTTGAAGAGCACGAGTATGAGCGGTGAAATCTACTCTCTGGAGCGCACAGATGGTAGCCAATCAGACACAGCTCTGGGAACACTGGGGACAGGTGGAAAAAAGCGGCGCTCCAGTCTTAGCGCTCGTGTGGTTGCCATTGTTGGTATTCCCTCTCGACGCAGTAGGAGCACATCCCAGCTAAGCCAAACAGGTACAAACACACACGTACACACAAACTTTTATAGCATTATATCAGTTGTTTTTCTGTAGATTTACAGTTGTTTTCAACTAAACAGCAGTCTAACACTAATGCGTTCAATTACTGGTTTTGCTAGAAAAGACAATACAACACAAGAAAAATGTCATGACTAGGTGTAGCCACATAGTGGGCAATCAACAGTGTGAAATATTATGACAGTTACGGGTGTATTTTAATAAAAAGGTCATGTTCAAATAGTGTGGATTTCAAATAGTGTTGTCATTCCTTATGTAAAGAAACAGGTGTCAATAATGGCACTTAGTTAAATAATGCAGCAAATGTTGTACCTGCTGGTTTAATTGTTGTCTCTAAATTGTCTGTTAGTGTGTGATTGTGTGTGTGCCCTTTGATTCATTGGTCCCTTGTCTAGGGATGTTCCTGCCTTATGCCCAGAGTTGCCGGGTGGTTGTATGGAAAGTGGTACACCAAACTAGATTGCACGGGGGAGTGTATGAGTTTATCCCAGTGGTACCCTGAGGCGGGCAAAGATTATTAAAAGAAACTTATTTCTTCTCCCTAATCCTCCCCTTTACTTTACCTTTCCGTTTCCCTTCTTACCCCTGGCAGAACTCGCAGGGGTTTTTCTAGAGGAGTGTTTAAGCACACACTCTCGCTCCCTTCTCTTATGTCGCCTGTTAAAACTGGCTGGTGGTTTTCCTAAAAAAGTGCCCTAGCACGCTTTTTCTCCTTTTCCACTGATGAAGGGAGCCCTGGGACATAAAGCAGCCATCCACTTCTCCATCAACAAACCTGAGTGATCTCATGAAAGTGGCCGGGCGACAGCATCCAAACATCCCATTTTACCAAAACACACTATAACCATGAAACCTTTTCTGGGAAGAGCGTTCTTGTCCGGCTATTGCACTTGGGTCCTATTCCCAGTCACATAACAAATTTAAGCCACAGTACACTATAAAGACTATAAACATGGAGGTGCAAGCATAATGCTTTGGGGATGTTTCTTATAGAGTCTTTTGGAATCAGGCCAATTTATCACATCTAAAGTATTCTGAATATTATGCTAATACAATACTGGACGGGGTCATGTTGCCTTATCCTGAAGAAGAAATGCGGCATGGCAGCACAGTAGGTAGCAAGAATTGATGAAGATGCCCTACGATGAAGTGGCGCCCTGTGTAGGGTTCTTCGTGCATCCTGTGTTGTCAGCAACTGTTTTCATGCAACCTTAAATAGGATTAAGTGGGTAGAGAAAAATAATAAATGAAAAAAAATTGCTTAAAATCAATAATCAAATCAATCAAAGTAATTAATCAGATTGAAGACCAGTAAATGTAAATGTCGTCCTTTCAAATTCTCCATATTCTATGTGAATGTGAACACATTAGTTTTATAACCTGCAAGTATGTGAGAGCTGGAGCTGCTGAGAATGGCTCCATTTCTTTTCTATTAACACTGGCAGGATAGAGATGAACCCTGGATCCTAATCATATGTAATGCAGACAAATTCCTTTAAAGTTGAAGCTAATATTTTTTTAAATCCCATTTGTTAAGCGCTGTCTAATTATGGTTTAATAAAAACCATTTTTTAAAAAGATGGTAGAAAAAATGTTCTTGGACTATGCAGCATCCAGGAACCTGGACAATATCTTTTAAGGCTTATCAGATGATATATTAGACAGTGTAGCAAAAGTTCCATAAATCAGAATATTTAAGAGCCACAATGATGCACTGCAGTCGTTCTCTCTGGAGCTTTCTGTTCATTAGCAAGCAGAGTAAATTTATTCTTTTTAAAGCTTACTATTTTCAAATAAACAATTTGATTATACAGTACAATAGTATTAAGTGCGTGGCACAGTGGGTTACGCAGTATCTTCCCGACTTCGATCCAGCTCTGTCCGTATATTTCTGTTCATGTGTTCCCACTTGTGTTTCCTCCAAGCTTCTCTGGTTACTTTTCCACCGAAAACCAGACAGTAGTTGGACTGGCTATAATAGTTTGCTGCAAGGTGTGTGTGTGTGAATGTGAGTTTGTGCATGGTGCCCTGCAGTGGACTGGTAAGCAGATACTTGAAGCCGTGTAGACTGGGTTTCACGCATAGTTGCATTAAAAAATGTGTTGTGCCGCATTTCAAGGCAGTTGAACACTAGTTGCATTATCTGCGTTATCTCAAGGGCGCTACAGCAAGAGACAGGTTTTTTGAGCCGCCTATCGTGTTTTTGTCAGCTGTGATTGTCCTCTGGCAGAACTAATTCATTTATAATAATAATAATAAAATAAAATAACATGTGCATGTGTTAGCTTGGCATCGGTGTGTGCTTTTGCGTTGAGTATATTTCTGGCTTCTTCAATGAGTAAAACCAGGAAGATTTTGTATATTTCTTGTTTTTAAGCATGCACCAATTCTGAGTGCACTCTTTAGTATAAATTAATTTTTCTCATCTACTATTTCTATGTAGAAGCAGCAAATAAAAAAACAAAAGGCTCGAGTCAAATCCAGAGGAGTCAGGAGACAGGTATGGCAGTGGAGTATCCCCGCAATACAATGGCTCGCCAGGCCAGTCGCGAGTCCACTGATGGCAGTATGAACAGCTACAGCTCTGAGGGGAAGTTAGTACCACAACACATGCACAGCTAACTCTTTTCTGAATTCTAATTCTCTAATCCAGGGTTTTGTTGCAGCCTGTAATACTGTAAAGATGAATTACACAGACCACCTCCAAGCAAAATCGATGACTACTCAAATATTAGATGATTTACTAGCGTAAAATGTTGTCTTAGTTATTTATCAGAGACAGTGAGATTTTTAATTCCTAAAGTCCAAATATATCAGATTGACATTGGCAGTGTTTGCAGTCCTGGAGTTTTAATGAAACCCCTTTCATTAAAGTAATCTGCCAATACTAATAGGCTTAAGAACTGCGTAAGAAAAATAACAATACATTTGATAATTGTGGGTGTCTAGAGCACCCCCTTTTTTATTGCGCACAGACCCACGAGTGTCCCTGAACCCTACTTTAAAAAGGATGGCCTTTTAATGGCCATTAAAACTTAATGACTTTTTGATCTTGAGTAAATATTTTGTAAATATTGTGTAAATATTTTAGACAGATGCATTATATGTGTTAAATACAAGTAGAATAAAACTCAGGTGGAAAAGCTCAAGGTAGACTTTTTTTACACTGATTTGCAAACATAACGTCCATTGTTTAAGCTGCTCCATTTTTATCACCAGATGGTGAGCCTTCCAGTCTTTTAAATATATACGATCCTTGCGAATCAGCCTCAGCCTCAGCATAATTTGGGGCTGATCATAGAATAGAACAGCAGCTTCTGCTCAGTTTAGAGTGGCCGGTCACACTGACCCTCAGCAGTCCAACATAGAGTCTGATAAAGCATAAAATTAAAGTGACTGTGTGATTTAAAACGAATTACACATTGATTTGTATGAAATGGGCTATCACTCTTATATGGTAGCATGACACGGGCTGGCACTGTGCTCAGACATTCCAGTTGGAGTGAGCTCATGGAAATTGTGCTGGTCTCAAAGGAAATATCCCCTGCGTTTAAGGGGCCGCAGCACAGGACATGGTTTACATAGTGCATTTAATAAAGGTCTGTTGTTCACAAATGTACAGAGTTCAGCTCGCAACCTACATAAGACATAATTGGTATGAATTTACAATAAATATTTGCTAGTAATCGATTTATTCACTTGATAGATGAGTGCTGTAGGCACATTTATACTAGAAGACACATAAAAATGATTGGTTTAATAATATTATTTTAATATAATTTTAGCACCTAAAGGTAAAAAAGAAAAATAAAAGCAGAAGATCTGTGGCATGTTTTACAGAATTATGGTCTTGTTTTTTATATGTATGTGTTTTTGTGTTTGTGTGCGTGCGTGTGTGTGCGTGCACTTCAGTCTAATCTTCTCAGGGATGAGGTTGGGGGCAGACAGCCAGTTTAGTGACTTCCTTGATGGCCTTGGACCTGCGCAGCTAGTGGGGAGGCAGACTCTAGCAACACCCTCTATGGGTTAGTATAAAATTGGGTTCTAATTTATTCTGGAATAATTTAAATAAACTGAATAATAATGGATAAAATTAAAAAATGATTGCTTTCTACTAGTTGCATTAGTGAGTTCCTAAAAGAAAATAAAGATACATATAGACTTATAAAGAAAGATCCTCATGTCACTTAACATATGCTTCAGGGGATGTTCAGATCGGCTTAATGGATAAAAAGGGACAGTTGGAGGTGGAGGTGATCAGGGCACGTGGCCTTACGCCAAAACCCGGGTCCAAATCGCTGCCAGGTAAAAGACTTCTTGTGCTATTTTTGACTCAAAGAAGACTACATTAAAATTGAGACAAGCTTTAATTATTTACAACACAATGAATTGTATCACTGTATTCTTCTTATACTGTCTCATTGTTTTGATGATTGTCTTTGTTGTCCCCAGCACCATATGTCAAGGTCTACTTGCTTGATAATGGAGCATGCAAAGCCAAAAAGAAAACCAAGATTGCACGAAAAACACTTGACCCACTATATCAGCAGTCACTGCTGTTTGAAGAGAGTCCACAGGGTAAAGTTCTACAGGTAAGAAATGGGGAAGAGCTATATGATCCTGTCTGTTCTTTCTTATATGAGTTTTGGGTTTGTGTAATAGAAAAACTAGCATGAGTTTTTCTTTTTCGACAGGTTATTGTGTGGGGAGACTATGGGCGCATGGACCACAAATGCTTTATGGGAGTAGCACAGATCCTTTTAGAAGAGCTGAACCTTTCAAGTACAGTGATTGGCTGGTATAAACTTTTTCCTCCATCCTCATTAGTGGACCCCACACTAGCTCCTATCACTCGACGTGCTTCCCAGACATCTCTCGATTCAGGGCCAACAGGTGTCAGGTCCTAGTGAATAAGAGAGAGGATGTGGGGTAAAACATGCCAGAATAGAGCAAAGGCCCATGGCAAAAAATACAGTGCCATAGATGCAGCCAGGCAGATGGACAGAATCACGATTGCAGCTATGTTGGAGCCTGACAATCACTTCTACTCTCCTTTATTTTTAGCCTTTGGCTTGATGAGATTTCCCTTTATCCACTCCGGTCCTTACTGCATGTTCTGTTTGTTTTAGCCATGTTGCTGAAATGATGTGTGTGCTTAAATCAAGGACGGGAATGATGTGCAGCTGAAAGCCATCTGCTGTGACAGGCAGAAGAGAGGAGCCAACCGTGGTGCTGGTTACCTGAGCGCTTATTGCCAATCAGTACTGGTTAGGAGCTGTTTTCAACCATGTAAGGAGTGTGTGAGGGAATGCAAGACGGTGTAATGATGGATTGGTGAGTAAGTGAATACACCGCTGCCCCTCCTGTGGCATAATTGTACAGGAAGCCTCTCTGCTGAGTAGGGGTTTGAGATCAGGGGTTAAAGTGCAAGGGTTAGACTTCTCAGAATCTCCCCTCCTCCTCACAAGCTCTGTGTGCAGGGCCTCTCCTCATGTCAATGTGGCACTGACTCAGATCAGATGTGTGAGAGGGGAGGCCAACTTGAAAACCTTTGTCTGTTTACAGCAGTTATGCCTGACTGCTTTGCCTTTTTTACCTTCTCATGTATTTGATACACAGACACATCTTGTAGAATATGAACACATGACTCATTCTGAGAGTTGTGTCATATAGGATTGAAGGAAGATGCAAAAACACAAGCAGTAGAACAGAGGAAGTGAGATTTATTTTAGTCTGGCTAGAAGACTATAAGAATGGCCAGTTGACATAAATACACCAATACGTTTGGCTAATTCCCCAAGATTACTGGCCTTTAGATATATTTTGAGATCTTAACATTAAATAGAAAATAGGTCACTAGGCACCATGCACTTGGGTAACAGCCAGTCACTTTTTTACTTAGTTCATTATGTATTCTGCCCATAAATGAATTTATATCCAAGTAGATTTATTTTGAAGCAAGAACAAATGCTTGATTTTTTTTTTAAATAAAGTTATTAGAACAAAAATGTAAAAAAAACTATTATAAGAGCCTAAATTATCATCAGCTATTTTTGCACTTTTAATTTTGTGGAAGGTTTCGTTATAAAAAAAATAATAAATAAAACAAGCTCCCTTTGCGAGCATTTTACCACCTTCTCTTCCCAACATGGGCAACAGCATGACTCTGGAAGTGTTCCAGGCTGCATGCACATTTTGTTAAACAAGACAGTTAAGAGACTAAAATTAATGTGTTAGTTCCTCAAAAAGTAGGCCAGCTTGTATGTTGCATGTACTTGTACAGTTTGCTCGTACTTGATATTACTAGACTAACCAATAAAATGAAGCCATTCATTCCACGTGTGGGCATTTGGCCAAGTTCAGCCATGCACACAGCCCATGTTTGGGGCAGAATGTGTCTTTTTTTTTTACCCAATGGATAAATCACTTCTGTACTGTAGTACTGAGCAAACACGAGGCCCTCATTTTTTACTGAAGATGTTGGTGTTCTCTGTCTAGTCTACTACTGTGGGATAAGAACTAGGTTAAATATTGTGTATAAAATCAGAGTTACCTATATATGAAAATGATTTATGATATATGATAAATAAGTTTAAAACCTTTTTTTAAAGAGTATATCAAAGTAAATGTTGCAAACAGAAACAACAATGCAATTACTGTAAATATGAGCTTTGAGGTTTGTTAGATTTACAGAGTCGCCCAATTGAAATAGATTACTGCTCTGTCTCCTGGCTCCATTGAATGGAACAAAGGCTGAGAAAGACATGTGACTATAAAATAATCTCTATCATTAGGACCTCTGCTTATATGTTACAACTTTAGAACAAAGTCCTGGAGATACAGTTTTGATAAAATAAAAAAAAAGATTACTTTTCAAGTCCTTTATTGCAGATTTCTTTCTTTTGTCAGTATTACTCAAAGGTACTGATTGTTTACAACTCCTGTGTCCCAATCAAACAGAAAAGAAAGTATCCGCTGAAATGTTTCTTGTTTGTACAACAGATGTTACTCAAATGATGTGTATGTTTTATATTCAAAAGTTCATTTTTATTATTTACAAATAAAAATGTGTGGAAAAAGAGCATTGCTTCTGAAACATGTATGTGAACAGTTCTTCTCGCTTGTTAATATCAGGAAATTATTGTCTAGAATTCATTGTATATCTACAAGGGTTATACAATGAAACTGAAACACCTGTCATTTTAGTGTGGGAGTGTAGTTTCATGGCTAAATTGGACAAGCCTGGTGGCCAATCTTCATTAATTGCACATTGCACCAGTAAGAGCAGAGTGTG
>JAOUQT010000036.1:12838884-12850840 GCA_025769995.1 Xyliphius kryptos
TAAGAACTGCCTTAATTTTTCATGGCATAATTTTATCAGTGTCCTGCAAGCATTCATCAGAGATTGTGGTTGATACTGATAAGATGGCATCACACAGTTTCTGCACAACCATGATACAAATCTGCTTTTGCCCAATATACCAAAGGTGTTTGGTATTTCTCAAAATTTCATGGCAAAATGGGGATTGAGCATTTCCTTATGCAGGATATTCAGCACAACTTTTAAATCAACCCCTAAAGCTTACATAATTCTTATGGATTACGTGCATGCAGATTTCATCACAGACAAACCAAATATAAGTTCTTCCTGTCGTTTAACAACATTTCTTGTGGTTGTGGTAAATATTAAATGATTCATTCACTACATGACAGCTTTTTGGAGAAGCTGCAAATCCAGGGGTAAACCTGTCAGGAAGTTACTAGACTGAGGTACAAATGCACCACATCACAAATAAACAAGTCCCAATCACTATCCGAGGTTGTAAAACAAAGCATAAATTTAAACTAGGGCCAGTCAGGATACTCATTTCAGACGAGTATCCGGTACGGAAAAAGCATTTTTGACAAGTACAAGCATTATATGAGTATAACTCGTCAAGATCAGTGCTCGTGCTAAGGGAAAATCCTGACTGTCTTCACGATCTGTGATTGGCTTAGCCTATATTCATATTTTTATTGTATATGACTGCATGTTAAGGTATGACAACTCTTGTTCAGGCGAGTTGTATTCATTCATGCAGTTAAAATATTCATGGTCTGAGTTTATAAAAAAACTTGTTTTGTAATTTTATGATCAAAAACATTGAAATATCAATTTTGAGGCTGTTCTGTTAACAGATTTAAGCCCCACCAATATCCTGTTAAACCACGCCTGATTCCGGTTTAGACCTCGCCCACTCCGAGTACAGATATAGATTCAGATCATTTAGATGGTTAAACAAATACAGATAGTGGTGTACTCACTCATCCTTAATTCATCCACAGCCAGAGAAACAAGGGGCAACATCATGCAATGTGTGTTACATACGGTATGCATAATAATACATACTCTGCTATGAAGAAAGGTAGCATAGCTTAAAAAGATGGGATGATTGTTTTAACCAATGTCAGATGTGTTTAACTCTATACATATTTCAGTGGCCAATTATAGGAGGATATCATAGCACACATAGTGTACAAAGCAATATTGATTTACCTATTTGAACTCTGGGAATTGTAGTTGCAATCTGTCCCATAGAATAAACACCAGGATCTAACGATCAGTGACACATTATTATCTAATTTCACAGTAGTCATGACTTTATTTTTAATATTACCTTATATTAACTTCATTATTTTACATTATAACTTCCATCAGTGTTTCATTTCAACATATAGGTCGAGCCTTTGCATTTATACAAAATGTAGTACTGCTATATACTGCAGTAACTGCAGAGAATATTATTCATGCATCTTATGGTTTGCTGTAGAAGCTAGAGACTTTCCCTTCTGTGTTCCTTCACACACGTAGTCTACAGGGGGTCATGAAGATGGAGATGTCAAAGGAGACCCTATGTTCATAGATGATGAATGACTCTGTTGCTATTTTGGGGCTGAGAAAGGTTTGCCTGTGTTGAGATCAGCAAATAAATGAACAAGTCAGCAATTCTGGGACATTTTATACTTTATATTTGTATTTTTTAGAAATATGCGCTGCACTTTTTGCATTGTGCGCAAAATGAAAGAGATGCCATATTTTTCCCAACACCCATCCCCCAACTAATGTTTCATTTCCTTTTTCCTCAGTAAATGATGTAGAAATATGGTCCAGAATGAACCTCCTGCAGTCGAAATGCTGGTATGCTCTCCCCAGTTCAAGATATCGACTTCCATGCAAATTATATCTCCTGGCAATCTAAAATATAGCCATAAATAGACTTCATGCTGTTTTCTACCATACATTGTTTTATACAGTTTGAGCTCAAGAGAAAGTTCCATGAGGTTTTAATTAAATCCAAGAATTGCCTTCTCTGTGAATATACTGGTATTTGAGCCTTATGATTAACCACATCAAAAATATACATTAGCTCTGACCTCAAGTCTTAAAAATGGCTTTGTTGGAAATATTTCTTAAATATTAATATATTTTAACTTTAATAAGCAGTGAAGGCTTTATGTTCAATACCCAGTCAAATGTGGAATAAGTATAAACCCACAAAAATGAATGTATCTGTCACACTTCTTTTTTTATCTTTTCTCAGCAAGTTAACTTTGGGCAATGATCAGGAAACTGTGTGTTCAGTAGCTATCACAAATTAGTTTTTTTTTAATAGAAATTAGGTATGAAATTGAAGTCTGTTTAAAGTATATAATATGGGAACTTTAATACTTGTGCTAAATATGCTAAATATCTTAAGGATTTTACTGAAATTAACTTTTGCAAGTTCTAAGTAGGTGTTAATAGAGAGCTAGGTATATAACAGTTCACAAAATGTCAGACATACCTGTACATTTACAGCTCGGGGTGGCTGAAAAAAAATTCCTGTGGTTTTGTCCACAGACTTAGTTGCTTTGAATACGTCAGTGAGAGAGAGAGAGAGAGAGAGAGAATCTGAATTAATTGCCACTTTCTATACGCAGCAGCTCATAAAGGTGTGCCAAAATATTTTATAGTTTTTTTCTTTTATGCAAATTTGTGTCTTCAACCCAAAATATATAAATGTGTCTTGCTCCCTCTGTTGAGTCTAAATTTCTTGCAGCATCCACTTGACTGGTCAATGCTAGGAACAATGATTACATAGCATTATTTATTTTAGTCAGACCTTAATGCAAGAATATTTAGTTTTTTTTTCATAGAGGGGACATCACTATACTTGTTAGAAATGTTAAAGATATGTAAAACACTCTGTGTGAGAGTCTGTTTATTCATTCTGTCTTTCTTTTAATATATGTTTTCGGTTGTCTTATATTAGTGTACTTGTGTCTGCTGTAGCCTGAGGTTGTGCTTGTCTATTGTTGAGCATTGTAGCATATGCATATTATGCACACACAGATTATTATGTTCACACACAGATTATAATGTGGCAATTGACCCTCAGTAACTAGATAGAGTATAGAAAGTGGCCAGTCTCACTTTAACTAACCTACTCTACTTCAAGCCCCGACTGGAGCATTTACATACAAATTGAAAGTACTTAAAAGTTAATAATAATTGATCCCTGTAGGGAAATTCCTTTTCTGCATTTAACCCATTCAGGGCTGAACACCTGGAGCAGTTGGGGATTGGGTGCCATGCTTAACGGTACTTCAGCCATGACTTGCCTAGAGTGGGTTTCAAACCAGCAATCTCTTGGTCCCCCACCCCGTAAGATAATGTAAGGTATTAAGATAATGTGCTTGTTATAGCGACAGATGGAGGGAACAGTAACTTTCTCACTTGAGATTTATGATTGTATGCTAAAGATTTTGTAAACAGAATGGTCAGCTTTTTATTATCCAGTTATGCTGATATGACAGTTCTTTTATGCAAATTTTAACCCAAATTTTATTTCTCATAAGTGTAACACATGCCCCAGAATTATCCAGTATCAAAGAATGTAGATCACATTCATTTTTGGCTAAAAATATAAGTATGTTTATTTTTATAGTTACAATGGACCCTTGTTGCAAAGCAGCTTTACAAAAATTAAATACAGGATATCATCATGAAGTTTCTTTAAGTTACTTTTTATCCCTATTAAGCAATCCGTACAACAGTGGTAAGGAAAATCTTGATAAGAGGACCAGATTCAGAAGGGAATCCAATCTTCATTTGGGTGATAACAGATTAAACAGTCTATAAATGTGTGTGCAGTTGCGAAAGTGTGTGTAAGTCCATAGGACATTCCCAGCAGACATTCCCAGCACTGGTCATTCTGCGTGATGTGAGTTCCCACAGCAAGTTGACTGACCAGGTGGATTAGGCAGGTGCAGGAGATGAGATCAGGATCAGTTTCTTTTAGTAGTGTGTGTAGCTCATCCGAAAAAGAACAATTGCAGAATATAAAATAATTAGGCATGAAAAAATGTGGCATGTGTTAGAGTACAATAGCTAGAAAAGACTAGCTATAGCAGCTAAATGAAAGATCCAGAAGGAACATAGACATAATGGCTCCCTGAGACATAATGCAACCAGATACTCCACCATCAACAACCGTGAGTGAACACTTCAGGGTGGGGCATGACAGAATCCAGACATCTTATTTTGCCGAAGACTCTTATGCCCATGAACCCTTCAGATCTGTACCTTTACCTAAAAGGAACTGTACACTGAATGTTTTCATAAACAAATACATCTTGAGCTTTAAATATTGAGACTGTGTCCGAGTCCCAAACATTAGTTGTAAAACTGTTCCATAACCTTTTAAGAGACATTGTAGGAGAAATCTTTGCTACCCTCTGTAACTTTCATTATTCTTTGAGCCTGCACCTTTTTATCAAAGTATGCAAGGTGGATCATAAAATATTAATAGCTCAGTTAGATATTGGGGCTCGAGACAATCTTTATACATCAGTAGTACAAGTTTATAGTCAATGCAGAATTCAATTCAGAACCAATGAAGTGTAAATAAGATAGGTGCAATGTTATTGGCTGTGGCATTCTTCACTAACTGATGCTTGTGTGTACATTTGCTGGAACATGCAATCCACAAGGCATTACAATAATCCACTCTAAATGCAATCCACAAGGCATTACATGAATTATTCTTTTTGCAACATGGAGTATCAATGTGTGTATTAGCTTGGCAATGTTTCTAAGATGAAAGAACTTTGTCCTTGTAATATTATTTGCATGAGCTTCAAATGAAATACTAGAGTCAATAATTACACCAAGATCCATCAGCTATCTGAAATGTACTTGCATGTCACATTTTTAGATTAGAGTCGATGGAGTTTATTTAATATTTATGTTAGCAAAAAGATTTGAACTGATAATTATATATGTATATATATATATATATATTCTTTTATTTGTTTATTTTGTTTGCCTAATTGCATTAATGGGAACTTTAAATATGGGTAATCCTTTGATTTCTTTGAATCCAGGTCATAGAGAACTCTTGTCAAAGGACATGCAGTAAGACTTTACATGTGCCGTTGAGTTCACAGCAGCAGTTCATGTTGTGCAGAAGTTTTTGACTGTAACTCAGGCAGTAAACAGCTGTTCAGGCCTGATTTATCATGGAAAACAGAACATGCTGGAGTGGTTTTAACAGCCTCTTAATGGGCTCTCTTTGGGTAAACCTTTATGTGAAGTGGTGTGAAGGCGAAAGGAGATTTACTATGCCTATATTCTAATTGCACATGTAATACAATGCAGCTCTGCACTATAATAAAGCCCCATTAGTAGGCTCAATTTCCTGTGCAACACATGCTGATTACTACACATGCTTATAAGCCTTCATCACCACCCCCATTCATACACACACACAGGAGGATAGTAACATCACCAGAACTGTAGGGAAAGTTTTTTTAGTGGTTGATTTAGTGTGTTACATGTGCTTCATTGTCTGTCTGTCTTTCTGTGTGTGTGTGTGTGTGTGTGTGTGTGTGCCAGTGTACACCAGTGCCTTGGGAGAGGAATAGAGTCTGACTACTGTAACCTTACATGGACAGCATCAATACAAGGATGACACATTATGTCCATCTGCTTTTCTTCAAATTATCATTAATGTCATAACAAGCCAACGGTCTAAGGGATGATACAAGTGTTTATATAGATGGAAGTGTGTGTGTGTACATGTCTGTGTCTTTTTAGTGTCAACCTCTGTCTCCAATGAAAACAGAATTAGTCCAAAAGTATCATGAGAAACAGCATAAGAGTTGTCAGCCATAATTTCATCATGTGTAGCATAAATTTAAGTTTTTATTACTGACTCAAAAACAAGCCATATTGATTTTCACAGACAGAGAGAATATTACTGCCGTGGAATTGCTGTGATGATGTAGAATTAAAGAAATAATCTGTGGCTAAAATAACTGTTATATTTACAACAAACACTAACTTGTAGAGAGCATACAGCAGCTACCAGCAGGTCAGAAATATATATATATATGTAATGTATCTTTATTTCTCTGTCACATATGGGGGTTACTGAACCCAAAAGACTCTAATTTCAACATATTTATATCTTCCATCTTTTATGTCCCTGTGTCTAACCTTGCTGTCTTTCTGTCTCAGGTAGAGAAGTATTTATCAGTGATAGTGGTTTGGATGGCTGACAGTGAACTCTCTCTTAAGTCTGTTTTCTGTCTTTACCTATGCCAGCTATCTAGCGCTGTCTGACCCAGCATAGCCAGCCATGACGATGTCACACTGCCGGATTTCTCACTATGTGAATGAGAACGTGTGGACATTAAGCTTGCAGACTGCATAATAATTGAGCGTTAGAAAGCATTACAATCTAGGGTGAGTGAGTTTACTGCCTTTAAAAAGAATACAATTCACATCAATCTGAGGAAAATTTCATTTGCCACATTTTATTGGATTTTTCTTCCAAAATAGCCCCTTATGCTGGTTTTATTAAATAAACGGTGAAACTGCGAAGACAAACTTGTCTTTTGATTACTTGGACAAAAAGCACATCTCTCCTTCACCAATTAAGGCACTTCTTATGTCTATTTTATATCTGTTTCCTTGCAATCCTATGCAATCATTTCAAAAGTGGAGTGTTGTTTAACCTAAACCCTATTATATGGCTTGCTGCCAGATGACTAACTATATTTTTTTGTCCTTAAGCTATAAATAGACTTAACATTTAAAAGACTATATGTGGTAATTACCAAAGTACCAATTATTAAACTTTCTGCGCTCAGTGGACAACCAACACTATAATAAGTATAGAGATATACAGATAGTGCTCGAGTGAAAACCCATTGCTTCTTATTAGACAGCAACCTGTGTCCCACAGCAGGCACTCTTCAGTACACATTTCAAATGCCCTCAAACAGGGTACAGAATTACACCTCTGAAAAACAAGTATTCATTGGTTACTTTTGTCTAATAGGATTTATATGTCTGCTTCTACGAACAGATACGATGACTCGGGGCAGTAAATAAACAAAGGAGATATAACAGCAAGTGTTATATGAGGTCATTTGAATTGTAAGGCTTGGACCATTTCACAGTAACCTAACACATCCCAAAGTGCATTTATAACACCAGCACTAAGAACAGTAATAAGCTAAAAATGGCACAAAACACCATAACCTTCCCATTTTGTCAAACACAGACCACTTATTCACTTGTAACCAACATAAGAATTACTTTGAATGCTTCACCCTGCATCTGGACCTCCTCTCACTTTTTGTTACCCATTATTTGTCTCATTTTCTGTCATGTTATTCTCTACTATCTTTGATATGTTTTCTTTCATTTTATTAACCAATCCCCTGTCTTCTATTCCTCCCATCTTTGTCTCTGCTCTTTATTCCTCTTTTCTTCTGTCCTCTATTGCATCCTGTGCCTGTACTTTGAGTGTCTGTTAAACTCTCTCCAGGCACTGAGAGCTGAGACAGTGCAGGCGACACCATGGAGAAACACTTATTTTCAGCACAGTAGCAACAGTAGCCATTGTACATCTATCTGCCCATGTATCCAAATCCACACCCTTAGGGCCTGTTAGCATCTACTTACACATCTGTTCTCTCTTATTGAGTTATATGAACTCTTATAAACACTACTTCTAGGATTTCTTCTAAGTATAGACACTGCAAGTTAGAAATGGTTCACAAAATGTCCCTGGCTCACTCGCTTATTCTCCCATATATTTATCTTTATGTCTTGTCTTTCTGTCTGCCTACCTGCCTGCTCCCTCCTCTGCTACACATCTCATACACCTCTATGTGTTTGCCTCTTCTCGTGTTGGCTATAGCAAAGATGAATGCTGACATCTGGTTAGCACAGATGCATATAGAGCAGGAACAAGTGAGCGAGGTGGAAGGGAAAAAGAAAGAGTGGACTGAGGGAGTGGGCGTTTGGGGTTTGATGAGAGCCTGCTGCTGTCTCCACATAAGCCAGCAGCATTTATGGAGCCTGTCAGCTGCTGGAACTCACCAGTTTCCCCAGGTCTGGATCCTGTTAGAACAAGATTTGTGCTCATCACATGGAAAAGAGCTTGTGCATTTAACTCCCACTCTTCTTAATGGTACTCAAAAGGGAAAAGATAGAGAGGGAGGAGGGGACAGGGGAGAGAGACTTGGATAGAGTGAGTTTCCTGGCCCACACCTTCAAAGCCAAGCAGCACTGCATCATGGAAATTTGGCCCTTATCCTTATACGTGCGGGTGATGTTGACTGCTTCTAAGAATCATTACGGCTCTGAGTTTTTAGCCCGTTGTTCAGTTCCTTTCTTTCTATTTCACTTTCATACTCTGTCTAAAAAGAAGATAATTTTCTGTGTCTCTTTGACAGCTAAGTTACCCACTATTTTATTTTTGTTGTAGGAGTTGGTTTGTCTTGGAGTGTTATCACTGATATCTATGTAAACAATGACTCCATGTAAACATCTATCCATCCATCTTCGGACACTTTTCCGGAGCAGGGTCACTCTCCCCAGCCAGCTCCTTGGAAAGAACACAGAGGCATTTCCAGGTCAGCCGAGAGATATAGTCCCTCCAGTGTGTCCTAGGTTTTCCCTGGGGTCTCCTCCCAGGGGGACATGTCCGGAACACCTCCCTAGGTAAGCGTTCCGGAGGCATCCGAAAGAGATACCCGAGCCATCTTAACTGACTCCTCTCAATGTGAAGGAGCAGCGGCTCTACTCCGAGCTCATCCCAGGGTGACTGAGTTTCTCATCCTATCTCTAAGTGAGTGGCCAGCCACCCTAAGGTGGAAGCTCATTTCGGTCACTTGTATGCACGATCTTATTCTTTCGGTCATTACCCATGATCTTAGGTGAGAGTCGAGACATAGATCGACCAGGAAATCAAGAACAGAGTTTTAAGAAGCCAACAGCTGTAAACATGTTAAGGCTCAATTGTCTTAAATAGTATGACTTGTTTGTTTCCGGTACTATGACATATGCAAACCTTTATTTGCTTAGCTTACTCACTGAGATATCATAGTAAAAGGCCAGAATTTCTTTACATTTGTATTTTGAGTCTTGCTGGATGTGCTTTACTGGTCTTGTTGGCTTTTCATAATGAAAAGACATGCATTGTGTATGCAGTAGATAAGCCAGGTCTGCAAGAGCAGCGCTAAAAATAATGCAGCAGTAATTGTGCAAATACGCAATTACTTAAGTTTTAAACATCTTTACACTTCTAAAAATAGATGAGGCTTAACTTTCAGAGATGAACACAAGCACTGCTATAGCTTATTGCTGCCTATTTCTCCACTGCTTTTAAACATGTACAAAAATAGGACTGTTGAATAACATAGATAAAAATAGAAAAAAAATATGTTATTATATTTGTCAGGTTATTTATTTAAAAAAGTAAACAGTGCGAATGTCTTATTATTTGTTCTTTTTGATTAATAAGCCTAATAATTATAATGAGTGATTATTGATGGTAAAATCTTAATAACAGTTTGCATTCACTCCAGTGAACTCCTGCCCGTAGAGTTCCTGGGGCAGTGGGTGCCTTGGCTGCACTGTGTTTTGTTAAGTAGTTGCTTAGAAATAAAACCCTGTGTTTTATCTAGCCAATCAGTCTTGTAAGATACTGAAGTAGACATTATAAACAGGGGATTAGTTAATAGACTCTTGGCAGTGAGACATCCTGTCTTCTGCCTGTCCTCCTGAAGACAGAGTGCAAAACTTAGTAATGAACAGCACGCAATAGCTCATTGGGCTGTTACATCAGTCAGAAGGAGCAGAGAAAGTAGCGAACAGATTAGGAGTGTTTGTGGATGGGCCGGTCCAGTCAGTCGGCAGTTAGCATAGGGCTGGATGAGCTTTACAGTCTCCCATAGTGTTTATTTTGCTGTAAGCTTGTGGTTTGAAGCAGCCTCCGTCTGTAAATGTTTGAGATTGCAGCTGAAAGACAGTCCTTTAACATCTAGTGTTTAATGTGTCTTATATTAGCACTGTGGTCTAGGAGTTTGGAATTAGTCCAAAGAGCTCTATTAATTTAGTCGGATTCAAAATCTTTTCATAATATCATATTTACCGACCTATTTTGTAACATTGTTTGTGTTTCATTGTTTTGCAAATGTATCAAATTGAGTAATAAAATGGATTTTAGGGCTATTATAATAGAACCCTCTTGCTTCTTGTAAACACTGTAATATTAATATAGAAAATTTTGACATTTGTGGCATTATGGGAACCGTTTCAGTACCCTGGACAGCACCATAATTAAAGGGACAAACACCAAGTCTCCATATTGAAAATGTATTTCCAATTTGAGTCACATTTATAACTGGAATTAGATAACAATTAGAATAGCTATATTTCATTGCTACAACTATACTGTAAAAAAATTCAAATGACAATGTTAACTCTTATTTTACATAATATACAAACTACAGATTATATAGGTAAATATTCTGTTAAATATTTATGAACAAGTTACATCTCGAATGAAAGTATAAAACATTAATGCAAGTACTACATTCTGAAGATCTGTGACAGTATCTCTAATGGATGGGCAAGTGGTAATAGCCATTAAAAATGTGAAACTTTTGGACCTATCTTAGTGGATATGTTGGTTGGCTGAATTTACATGTGAAATATCATGACTGGTTACATGTGAGTGTGCTACAGATTCCATTAGCCTGATTTAACTCAGGTACAAGATTTTTGTGTTACTTTTAACATAAAACAAATCCAAACATTGGGGTCGATCAACAAAGCACAAAAACAGAGAAGACAGACATCTAATTCAACAACATAATAACACATATACACAAAACTGGCTTAGGCATTGCTGACAGTATGCAGGAGTATAAATAATCTGACAGTATACAGGAGTTTCAGGTGAAATTAATGAAGAATAGGTGGGATTGAGGCACATGCAGTAGCTGGTTGCAGAAAAAAAGCTATCAAGAACTGAAAACAAACAGGACACTAAAGGCACAAGAGATGGGAGTAATGGCTCTTTAATGCGAGCAAGATCTTTTGGTTCCTTTTAAAGAACTGGTCAAATAAGTAGGGCTTTGTATAACTTTGTTTCCATTAGCTGTTAGGGGTGCATGGACGCCGCCAACCACGAGAGGGGGTAGGGCGTTTGCAGCAGATAGCCGATTATAGCGGTTCCGAAGAAGTACACAGTGTCGAGTAACTTTGGCGACGGCGCTCATAATTAGTGACAGCTAAAGAGCCGTGGTTCAATTGATGCCTAAATCAAGGCTGCGTTACACTCACTCCTCCTCTCCTGAGTCAGTAACACGTCACCACCTAGGGGGCACCTTTTCTCTCTTTTCTCTTTTCTCCCCCAGAAAGCCAAGCAATGGAGAAGTATATACGGGAGGCGTTGAAGTTGGGGATCATTCGTCTCTAGTCCTCTCCAGCAGGGGCATCGCATTGATTATCGGGGTCTTAATGCCATAACCGTGAAAGACCATCACCCTCCTCTACTCATGTCCACAGCATGCAAGTCACTGCAACAGGCTACAATATTCACTAAATTGAACCTGCGCAATGCCTATATCTTAATTTTAATCAAATCTGGGGATGAGTGAAAGACGGTGTTCATAACCCTAACGGGCAACTACGAGTATGGGGTTATGCCCTTTGTTCTTATGAATGCGCCTGCGAGCTTTCAACGGCTAACAAAAGAGGTCCTCTGTGAAGCTCTGGGCAAGTATGTATTCGTCTACCTAAATGGCATTTTATATATACAGGAGTTAGACAGTGAAACTGAAACACCTGGTTTTAGACCACAATAATTTATTTTGCGGCCAATACAGCGTCAATTTGTCTTGGGTATGACACATACAAGTCTTGCACAGTGGTCAGAGGGATTTTAAGCCATTCTTCTTGCAGGATAGTGGCC
>JAOUQT010000036.1:12860909-12873799 GCA_025769995.1 Xyliphius kryptos
GTAGAGGAATAAGCAGAAGATAATGGATGGATGGATGGATGGATGGATGGATGGATGGATGGATGGATGGATGGATGGATGGACGGATGGACAGATGGATGGATGGATGGATCGATCAATGTCTAAATGAAAAAAAAAAACAACACAGAATCCAAAGTTAATATTATAATTAGCAAAATATCCGTGCTGCACTACGGTGGCTAACTTGGTAACAACCTAAAAGTTAAAATGCAATTGTTTTTGAATGAGTGATGGCTTTGGAGTTTATATAATTAAAATGTATTCATTTATTATAGAGTGATGGTTGTAGCAATTAAAATACTTGCAAATAGACCAATCCATCTGAGGTGTTGGATTCGATGACGATAGCGAACAAACAGTTAAACGTAGAAAAGCAGGAACCCCTTTGTTTTTTTCAAAGAAATGATAGGAAGTGCTATCCTATCATGCCAGGTTTCAGCCTTGTAGGTACTCGGGAAGTGGGAGAATTAGTGATGAGTGAGTAAGGTCTTTGGCATTTATAGGTGTAGATGCATTATGTTGCTTTATGTTACAAAGCATAAAATTTTGCTATAACACTTTATGACTGTTATTATAAGCATATATGTACATTAACATTGCAAATGTTATAAAGCATTATGATTATGTTAAAGGGTTTATAAATATGTTAATGATGCATTATAAATACCAGAATTATGCCGGATTTTACTTTCAACTGTCGACTGTATAACACTAATTGTCAAAAGCAGATGCTGGCTTCACAACGCTTAAGTGACCCGGGCACCTGTCTTACCGTCAATTACAGTTTGTCTGAAGCTTGATGTGTTTTTTATGACCCTGCTTGAACTCCTCAGAGGAAAATTGATTGCGTGTGTGTGTGTGTGTGTGTGTGTGTGTGTGTGTAGGGCATTCTTGGCTCAGGCTTTGCTCTGAAGGTTCAGGAGCAACACAGGCAAAAGCATTTTGAAAAAAGAAGAAACCCAGCTGCAAGTCTAATACAGGTACATCTTAAAACACCTGTCATATTTTCAATGTTTACGGACACATGACTTAAACAGTTGTGTGGTCCTCAGTCTATAAATTTAAACAGGTGGTAAAATACAAACCCCATTTCAACAAGAGTTTTGTATCATGCCATGAAAATAGAAATGAAAATGGAAATCTGTAATTTGTTAATTCACTTTAGACACCTGGTGAAATGCTAGAGACAGGCAGATAACATCGGCCAACAACCGTTTCACTGAATTTAAAATAATGTGTAAATAAAGCCTTTACATCTGAGTCTGTGAAATCCTGTCTCCACTCCTCATTCGTACCATCCATTACAATCAGAAAGCCAAATATGAAAATCACCAACAATAACCTTTTTACAATTGCAATATTATTGAAATAACATTTACCACAAGTCCTGATTAAATGCTGATTATTTGTACACAAAATCCATCCTCATTTGTTTCCTTTTAATTCAATTTAAAAAAAGAGTTTAATTAGTTCCATCAAGAAATTCTTTTCTTTTGCCATCAAATCTAAAGCTGAAAGTCAAGTTGTATTTCTGTAATAAGTTTTAAATGCCTGAAAATATTTCCAATCAGAGGGCGTAAATACACTGACATAGCATAGGCCTTCTAGAAGGCGCTGGTATGGAGAACTTTAAATCTGATTAGTTGAAGCAACAGGGGTTGCTATTTACTTCTTTAGTGCTACAGGGGCCAACCAAATCGATTCTGAAGGCCTAGGCTGAAATATTGAAAACCTTTCAACCAGTGATGCTGAAATGTGAAAAGGAAAACATGTCTGGAAGTGGCGCAACTGAGGGAAATGTTATGCAAAGAAGCAGACTCACCATTTAGAATTATTTAATATGAATTTATGGACAAAATATAATTAACATTAGTCTGTTATCCAGATATTTTTAGGCCCTTTCAACCATATTCTTGCTTGTGCAGATTAAGCTTTTGGTGGATGCTCCTTTTATACTTAATAAACTCAAAAGAATCACTGCCATTTGCAAAAATTAAAATTTTAGTATTATTTTACCACTGTCCCAGGTTTTAGTTATTATTTTTGACTGTGTTGTACATATCTAATATTAAAAAATATGTAATGAACAGCATTTAGTTAAACATTAAAAATAAATTCTTTATCTGTTAATAAATGTTTCTGTAGATTAACAAATTACTGATTTCGCCATATTTTTATAAATTGTTCAAATTTATATTAAGAAATGAGGTTTGTATGAAAGAAAGTACAAGTTATATACTTTTAAAAATATTAAATATTTAAAATATTAAATATTATAGCTGTGTGAGTGGGGTCCTGTCTTTAAAACCTCCCCATCTCTATCCAAAGAAAACACAAGGTGATATTTATAATGAGATTCCACATGGAAGTTTTATTTGTGAGGAAACAATACCTCAGATTAAGTGATATTGGATATGTGCATGTGTGTAATTAATTGTAAGTAAAAAAGTTGCAGAGGAAACCAAAATAACACGAGTGTTAAAACATGTAGGACACACAACAAAACTTTAAAACATTTGCACCTTAAGCTAAGGTGTTAATGTTTTACCTGAGCCAGGAATGCAAAGAGGGCCACATTTGATAGTAAAGATGCTCGAGGGCCAATTGTTTATTCTGATATTTTTTCACCACAAAAGTTATATGAAAATACATACTGTAATACAACAATTTCATTGTCACAATGACCTTTATTTTTTCAAATATAAGCCATTCAGGCATGAACGACTCAAAAGACCCAATTTTCTTATCTTATTTTCTTTCTTATCTGGAGAGTCAGAAAAAAATACCTTAATTTCAAGGTATTCAGATTTAAGGTCAAGCATCTTCTCTGGCACATACATGTTTTCAACAACTCTTCAAAAATCAGTAGTGCAGATGCATTAGCGTTTTTACTGCAGGCCAATGAGAAATAATCAAAAGCCACTAATTTTTACTGCCGGGCGGAGTTCTGCCAGGGCACTAGGGACACAGATAGTATTAGAATGGTGTAATTACGTTTTTAAAGTTTTTCCATTTAGTTATTCTGATAAAGCTAGTAAGCCATAAATAACACATTATAAGACTGAAGTTGATTTTTTTAGAATCAGACAGAAAGACTTGTCGGGCATGTCCAAAGTCGGGCCTGCAGGCCAATTGCGGTCCCTGGGGTGGACATTTACAATAAATAATACAAATAAATAATTAGTCATTAGCTGTTGGTAACACTAAGAAACTAAGAAAGGTACAATTTCCATCAATGACAACAGAGCACTTTTTCAGTAATTCCACCTAAGCAGGTTACTATTAATGGGCAATTTCAAATGGTCTTAATTGTTGTAAACATTAGGTTTTCAGAAAAGTAGAAAAAGATTTTCTAAAAGAGTCAGTCATGTTCACTTGGGGCTCTGTCATACACATTATAACATTAGCATGAACATTCATTTTACTGTCCTCTATTACCATCTTCGTCCAAAGGAAACATAAGGTGATATTTATCATAACTTTCCACACTGGCAGTTCTGTGTGAGGGGAAAACTGAATTTGTCCCAGAACACAACGACACACATGCACATCTCCAACAATATTTTACTTAAGACTGAAAAAAGAATATTTCTCTTCACTTTTCTCTCTAACAGGGAAATCGCGCCAATCTACGGACTCTTCATATATCCAGGCTATTTCTCTTTACTGTCTGTTGATTCAATATATTAATGACATATTTCTTTCTGTCTTGTGGTGGAAACATTTTTTCCATTCATTTTTAAAGATGAAACAATAATAATATTTTATAAGTGAATTTGTGTCAGCATGTTTATGTTTTTGTTAAGGTCTTTAAATTACTCTTTAATCTTTTTCCAGCCACTCATTTCTTTTCTCTTTCTTGTTAATGCAGCTTGAAACAAACTGAATATGCAACTAAATTATGATCAGTTTTCTTAGCTTTGGGTAAATTTCAGTGCTAAAATAAGACAATTTTACTGAAATTGCGTCTATCGTTTTGTGCTTCCACATTTCCTGTAATTTATCAACTGTCGTAATGAAGTGTGCGTGAATGCACTGTTGCCAATGTACGGAATTTGTTGCTTTATTCAGCAACTTTTTAGACCCTCCAGTGACTTCTTATTTTGAAAAGCAACTAGTGACAAATCTAGCTCCCTTTTCTGGTGTTATTGGAGACTTTTGAAAACTTTTGGAGACTCTGGGCGCACATGAATAACTGCACATGACCAAGGCCACCACTGCCCCCAGCCCCATTAAAAATTTAAGGGATGAAGTTACATTCAGTGTGACACAAAAATAAATCTGTGCATTTAACAATTTGTTCATGTTAAGTTTGGAACTTATTAAACTTTTTGAAAAATGTGAAAAAAGGAGGAGTTGGCAACAGTGTGTGCGTGCGTTTGACAGCGCTGTGCTATTGTCCTTCCCTTTTATTTGTGGTACTCTTATATCATACATTAGCATTTGCTCAGCATAATCTGCATCATCATTATTATTTAATGAAATATGCTTCCCAAAACCTTTCAATGCATTGGTTTGCCACTTTCCTTTAGTTATCATATTCTGCATCATTCTTAATGGTGTATATTAATTGTTATTAACTGTGACTTTGTCCTCCATCACCTTGTGTTTTCTTTTTCTGCATTATATTTCTGTTGTATGTGCTTTAGTTGACTAAAGACATTTTTTCAGTGTTCGATTATTGAAATATATATATATGACCGATATTGTAGTGCGAGTTTACTCTCCATATTTTTCATCACTGCTAAATAGCTCAATAATCTCCCTAATTCTGTTTATAATGCACAGACATTGAGCAGTTTCAAGAAACCTCAGTAGACACATTGGTTCCTTATGTTCTTGCCCTAATCTCTTCATCTGTGTCTCCTTGACATAATAAGCAGTGTGGGGGGCATTCGAATTTTAGACCAGATTGGCAAAAGGTCAGAATTTGGTAATGCTTGATTTCATCTTCAACTGACTTAACTTGTGTAACAATCTCACTTCAAGTCGCTTTGTATAAAAGTGTCTGCAAAATGACCGAAATGAATACAAATAAATATATAGACTAAAGTAAATATGACATATACTGTTATATTTGCTAATGAAAGAGGATGTAATCCTGAATTTAGCCTCTAACCTAAAAAAAAAACTATGAAGAAGATTAATAGATTTAGCCACTGAACAAATGTCTTGGCCCTAAACAGTGGCCTATTTTCCTGGCTTTGCCATCACCAGGCTGACGTCTCTCTGCACCCATGTCCATGTGTGTGCGTCCATGTCTATGTGTGTCCTGCACTAGGCTGCGTGGCGACTCTACTCCACAGACCGCTCCAGAATGTACCTGAGTGGCACATGGCGATACTATAAAAGTGTTCTTCCTCCTCAAAGGCATGTATCCATGCAGACAACTGATGAGAAGACTCTGACCTGAACTGGTTTTTACTAATATGCCTTTTTTGTTTGTTTTCTTTTGTTTGTTTGCTTCCTTTTTCCAACCCTCCGCTTTTTCCGGCCTTGTATACCTTTTCGTTTCCATTACCCCTTCCTATTTTCCTTTTGTATACTCTGCACGTAGTGTGTTTGGCGTAGTTATGCGGCTGATGAGAACTCGGTTTCCATTGCTACCTGGAAGCCTCATTTGAAGGCATTGCATACCTGCAGCCCTACAAAGTAGGTACAACTCTGGCAGCTGGGTGTTCTCTTTGGTGTCTGTGCTCCTGTAGTCTTCATTATTCCTTCATTATCCCTTCTCTTTGCAAATGAAACTGTGCCTTCAAGCCATATGCTCACTTTTACCTTTCTTCTTTCTGTATTCACTCTTTTCTAGCTTAGTCACCGAAGAATAAAAACAGCTCCAGCTTCTTTTGAAGCTACTTTATGAGAGATGATAAAGCTCAAAGCATGGCCAAAAGAATGACTTAACCACTACTTTTTAGATTGTTCTTTTGAAAGCTGTAAAAACTCAAATTAAAGCCATGTAAGCAAAGCATATTGTTGCTTGTATTTAATTTTACATTGAACAGTTAATATCACAATGCAGTTCTACGACAGTCTTTTTTAGGTTCTCAACTTAACTTTAAGTCACGTATTTGGTTAATTGTTCTTGCTATAGACTTATAATAGTACAGTGTGTGGTATTTAAAAGTATTCGAAGTAATAATGAGACTTCTGAAAGGTTTACAGAGTTTTAAGCCTAAACCCCCAAAGAGCAAGCTGAAGTGACAGTGGCAAGAAAAACTCCCTGTTATGATGTCATAGTTTTTTTGGGAGGATCAGGGCTCAGGGGGACGGATATTTAACAAGAGTTAAAAATTATATAAATTATATGTGTTCATTGAGTCCATCCTCCAGGACTGCAACGCTATCAGTCCAAAAGAAGTCCAGGTTCCATCCCATAATCGTTGTATCCACAATGCTCCAGCAGTATCATGGGGATGAGGACACCTCAAGACAACACCTTAGGAAAACAGACAAGAAACACATTTAGTAATTATGTAATAGATGTAATGTGATTGACACAGTGCAGCATGTGACTTCGGCATAACAAAAACATTATCTTCAGTATCTTCTGCTTATTCCTATATTAGTGTCCCCTATGCGCATCCAGCAGAGAATGTATTCGGCAGGATGCCAGTCCATCACTCGCACACACTTACTCACAAACACAAACAAACACACACTATGTGGGGCAATTTAGAGCATTCAGTTTACTTTAAATCCATGTTGTTTGGCTGTGGGAGGAAACCGGAGAACCTGGAGGAAACCAAAGCAAACACGGAGGGAACATGGAAACTCCAGCCAGATCGGGATATGAACCTGTATACCAAGTGCGAGGAGAACATGCTAAACACTAACTCACCATGCTGCCCTTAGAGGAATAACATTACACCTTTAACAGGGGAAAAAAGACATTTTAAAATAAAAGCCAGGTCAAATGTGAAGCAAGACGTTAAGTCTAGATTGCTGATCATAACTACATCCGATACTGCTGAGATTATTTTAAGCATTGGAACCATGATCCTGGCTCTAACATCTCACTAAAATTTGTGTGCCTTAATTACAAAGTGATATATCTATTTGTGTGTTCTCATACACATAAATAAAGCTCACTTTCTGACAATTATTACCCTTACTAGTAAATAAACTTTTAGGCCACACGTGCTAAGACATCAATAGACCGCTTAAATCAAGTTATTACAGTTATAATGTATTAAATTCATAAATTCATTCATTCATTCATTCATTCATTATCTTACGCTTATTCCTGTATGAGGGTCGCACACGCTCATACACACACTATACAGGGCAATTTAGAATACTCAATTTACCTTGCATCTATGTTTTTGGGATGTGGGAGGAAACCGGATTACCCGGAGGAAACCCACACAGACACGGAGAAAACATGGAAACCAGCGCTGAGAGGCGAACGTGCTAACCCCTAAGCCACAGTGCCACATGTATTAAATTGTAGCTGCAATATCTTTTAATCGAGTAGACTATTTACGCACATGTACATACACGCCTTCAGTTCCTCTGGCCATATAGTGTAGTTCCTAAGTTCACGTGGAAAGTGCAGAAAGAAGCATCATTTTAGTTAGCCAGTAATGACTGGCTTAATTCCTGCCTATTTTACAGCTAAATTACCCCCACTGCAACTTTACTAGACAGCTTGATTGTGCATTGCTTTGCATGACTGCTCGGTGTCTATTTATTCTATCTTCTACAGTTTAAACTTCATGATGTGGTTTGTTTTGTTCTGCATGTGGATATGTGTGTGGGTGTATTTGTGTGAACGGTTTTTGTTTTCACTTAACTCACAACATACCATAGATTTTAACACAGAGAGAAATATATTGATGATTCTCTGAAAGATTCAGTATATTTCACAGTCATTTGTCTTTGAACTCTTGTTTTCTTTGTGTAATATTAACCTCTTGACCCTGTTCTCCTCTCTGTTGCTAACTAACACCTGAAGGAAAGACCAGGGCGAATCCACCACCAGGTTTGTCATTCTTATACTGTATGTCACCTGTGTCTATATGCCTTAATATACAGTGTTATTCTATCCGTGTTGATTACATTTTAATCTTGAATGTACCATGATTAATTAGGGGTTTCTTAAGTGGCACAGTAAGAGTTATGGCCTGTATGTTGGGCTTTGAGAATTTTCTTTCCTAATGAGACATGATGTTATAGGAATACATTATTTTAGACACATTTAGATCTTGGAGCTTTGGATTTTTCCTATAAAAAGTGCAATCAGTATTGCTGTTGTAGCAGTTAGGCTCTGTAGATTGGAGACAATGATGCACCTTTTCCATTCTTATTTACGTAAGTGATCAAATCCATCAGATATGTGGTCAGGTCACAGTGGTAACACATGACAGAAAAAAAGAAACGTGGAAAACGAGAACAGATATTTGCTGAATAGTTGATTGGCATTTACAGTATGTACAGTATTTAAAAGCAAAGTTTTCAACCAGCAATTGAATGGGTTATTACAAATAATGATAACACCTGACCTTTCTCAACCCCCTCTAGTTAGTAGTCTATTTGGTGCTTAAATGTGTAATTTATGTTTAAACAAAACTGCTTCAGATTACAGAGTTTAAGGATAAAGCAAATGAATTTATTGTTCCCCAGTGGGTGACATGTAATACAAATTTGCAAATAGCTCCTTAAACTCAAATGGCCCAAATTGCTCCGAAAAGCACAACTGCAAATAAGGCAAAGCTGTGAACCCCCCGTAAAATAACTTGTAAGTAGTGTTGTGCAATTTATTGGTTAGAATGACAGTTGTTCTCCTGAGAAACACAACATTAACTGTAATTGGCTAAATGTCAACGCCTGGCTTTTGCATTCTAAACTTTGGGTGGGCTTTAATTAGTGTGTTTATTTCAATGTTTGCACAGGTCTTTACTGTATCTATGCATGTGTGTTGTTAGTGGTGCTGTCACAATCACGCCAAACTACAGTAATGAACAAAGCCAGAGATTTGGCTTTCGGCAGTAGAAATGGCTTCTTTTTTTAAGCACACATTATTTATTCCTCTTCTGTGCTCCTCACATTCTGACTAATCCAATCTGTCTCTCACACTTCCTAGTAAGGGTCATAGTAATAGACAGAAGCTCTTCAGGAAATATGCCACAAGGAATTATAGGTACCTAGCATCCCTCTCTGTCGTGGCCACATGACAACCAATGACTGAGAATGCTGACTAACTGGTGCTAGCAGGTGCATGGATAATGACTGATCCCCTAAATGTGCCTTTTTGTCCCACGTGTGACCTGAAGTAGGCAGTCTTTCTAATGCCTGTTACCTGAAGAGCTTACATCAGATCACTGTAGTCTCTCACTGCATTTACCATTTGGACATTTTTCTCTTATAAAAGCACACTAAAATACCTTTATTTTGCCTATGTGAATGACCGTTGCATGATTTGGATTCGTTTGCAAATGAAACTACAGTAGTTTTACCTTTATAAAAATAGGCAGTTGCAAATCTAAAGCTAGACCATAATTCCATTTAGTTACAAAAAGCCAACATAACACAAGGCAGAACTGAAATACAGTATACTCTGTTTTGATGCCTTTGGAAGAATGTACAATGTAAATAGTCGTGAAAATACAGAAAACACATTGAATCAGAGGATGTGTCCAAACTTTTGGCCTGTTCTGTATATTCTACACAAACTACTTTAGTCTGTAGCTTGTGTGCACAATTTATTCTTGGCACTTTCTTATCTTTTTTGGCTTTTTAAATGTGATATTTAATTAGTCTTGAAATTTGTGTGCACAGAAACCCTCATTTTGTATTTTGTTTTGCAAGAAGAAAGAAATTTAACTGCACACAGCATTGGCATAATGGCCAGCACTCAACTTCTGAAATAGGCACTTGGCTGTAAGTCATGCAAGATTGATTGGTAACTGGTCTGTAATGCTGTAAGATACATTCAGCTCTCAGTGGCCAGATTAGCTGATGCCTTCTTTTTGCAGAAAAACAAGGTAGACAAAGTATTGTGCTACCCACACATAACATAAACAGGTACATTTGCATTAATAGGAAAATGTCCCCTACCATTTGTAGCTACAATGGATTCCATTTATCTGACAAAGCTTGCTGTATCAATGTGTAGTTTTGGATCTGTGTCCATTAATCCAAAAAAGACTGTGAGGTCAGACACTTTTTAGTCACTCCATTAAAACACATGAGCAGCATACTCAGTAATATAGAACAAATGCAAATGTAGACTTAACTGTGACTAATTTTGCTATATTAAGCAGGGTCCTGAATAAATGAGTCACCCAATCCACATGTAAAATTATCCATAAAAATATCAATAAGGCACAGTAAGTTTAATGAAGTAGTTCTGATTTTGATCCAGTTACAATACAGGTAATTCCGGGTGGATCCTAAATTGCAGTTTACACAGTATGTAGTTCATGCTGTAACTGGAATTATGTAAAGACATATATATAGTACTTACATTTAGGTTTTAGAAGAAAAAAAGATACATTTTATAAAGATGCTTTAAACAATCACAACCACTTTACCCCATTCCTGACATATTAACTTTGATTTAGGGATAACAATGAAGATAATAATATTGTTGTGTAGCTCCATGTGTAATAGTCTTTTTCAGTAATTGTACAGTTTGTAAAATTAAATATTATCCAATCATTTCATTTTGACCAACTGAGGTTGACCGTTTGTACTTAAGTTTTTGATTACAGAGCATGTGATACATTATTTTTTTCAGTATGTAAATACTAATTCAAGAAATGCAACACAAAGGAAATTTGGCATTCCTTACTTTTAACTGACTACAACTAATTTTGCTTAAAAAAAAAAAACTTAATTATCAGTAACTTGGTTGAAGGCATTCATTTTTTCTTTCATTTATTATTTTCCGCTTAATCCTCTATGAGGATCGTGGGGGGAGTTCCCCGTGCCCATCCAAGAAACAATGTCTCGGGCGTTGGGCAAATACACCCAGGACAGGGCACTAATCTATCGCTTGGCGCGCACACACATACAAACTAGAAGGGCAATTTAGAACTAAGCATGGTGACTAAACAGGAAATCATGTGACAGTGTGAGATGAGACCTAATCAGAAAACAGAAATACAGTAGGTGTTTGCTTCAGAGTTTTGCAGATGAATGAAATCTGCCTTTTTCTAATCATCACTTAAATTAAAAACCTATATTTTAAGTCATTCCAAAGTTTTTTAAATGTCCTGTGTTGTTTTGGATGTAGCATATTTCTCGGCTCCAGCTTAATTGGATTGAAGCTGTTAAACTAGAGTTATGAAGAGGATTTACATTCAAACTGTCTTGGATACTTCTTGGCTGTTGCTGCGAGCTGCAGCGGCTGCCAGTTACAAAACTTTTTACATTGCTGGATTTAGAATTATTCACAGGTCCAGATATTTACCCTGCTAGATATCTCTTGGACTACATATTTTAACTCATCCGGTACAATGATTGAATGCCGATTTGCCCCCAGCCTGGGGTTTTGCTTCATAATTCAGCAACTTGTCAGCAAAATGTTAGCAACTTGAAGTCAAATGCTGCAGAGTCAGAACTTAGCATTAGGAGCCTAATACAATATAATCAGACATTAGGCAGATATCAAGGAAGTGTGATTATTTTTTCCCTTTTCCTTCTTTTCTGTATACTTTTAAATAACTAGATAAAGGAAGTCTTTAATTGCACAAGTATCCACATCTGCATGATGCATGTGCTTGTTTCAGCGTTATGCTTTCTGTTAAAATTTCAGAAAGTGCCAAATCTTAATACTAACTTAGGCCACCAACACTTTTCACCTTTACCTTACTGTTTACTTGCTGATACATGTCAGTTGAGTGGATTTTTTACAAAAGCATTTACCTCAATTCAAGTTTTTCCTTTTTATTTTTATTCTGGTCTTTGATTCTAAATTGTAGGCAGACAGTCCAAGGCCTGACATTTTGCCTGTTTGATTGACAGTCACACTGTAACTGCATTGCATGACAGGTTATGTGTGGTGCAGAAATGCAATGGCACAAAATCAGCATCAGAACCAGTTAATGTTTCTGATTTGTATTTATCTCTCCCTCCCTTCCTTTCTTGCTCCCTTCCTTTTCATCTTGCTCTCTCACTCCTTGCTTACCTCATTTCTTACCTGAACTTCCACAGTCAGAAACTGAGTTTTAAAGAACGGGTGCGCATGGCCAGTCCACGAGGTCAGAGTATTAAGAGCAGGCAGACATCACTGAACGACAGACGCTCTCCTGTAACTGATGTGGCTACAGAGGGGAACAGCCCAGCGAAGGTACAAAAGAGCTGGAGTTTTAATGATCGAACACGCTTCAGACCCTCACTGAGGCTTAAGAGCCAATCACGCACCATGGCTGAAGGTGAGCAACTATTCCCTATTTTTGGTAAAACAATGTTAATAAATGTAACTTTTATTTATATTTATCATTTCCCTGTCCTGAGTGGTCAGTCCTAAAACTTAACCCTGTGCTCAAAGGGCAAAAAAATGAAGGAAAAACACACTATGCTACACATAGATACAATAGATATCATTTCTTTAAAATGTG
This sequence comes from Xyliphius kryptos, assembly GCA_025769995.1. NCBI lineage: Eukaryota > Metazoa > Chordata > Actinopteri > Siluriformes > Aspredinidae > Xyliphius > Xyliphius kryptos. Next base: position 12,873,497 of record JAOUQT010000036.1, read on the forward strand.
TAGTGCTGATATATGTATAATATAGTAAACTAAGTGTCATAAATTCTGATCCGACAGTCCTTACTTAAAAAACATGGCCACAGATTGTGCAAGAATTACACTGGAAAATATTAAATTGTTCACAGTTGTTAAATAAATAATTAGTTATTTAGCAGACGCTTTCATCCAAAGCGACTTACAAGTATCCCAACTTGGTTGGGTCAGAACACAGGGTTGAAACAGGAATCTGGAGCAATGAGGGTTAAGGGTCTTGCTTAAGGACCCACATTGGTAACTTCAGTGGACCTGGGATTTGAACCGCCA
>JAOUQT010000036.1:12936174-12946804 GCA_025769995.1 Xyliphius kryptos
TTTCTATGGATCTCATTCCTAACTATACTGCTCTTGCTAGTCTTTGCAATCTAACACATGACACAGTTCTTAATAAGCTAATAACTATGATCGTGTCTAATCTTTTATTTTTCACACACTACCACTGAGAGAGTGCTGAGCCAACCTCATCTACAACACCCGCTGATCCACCTGGATGCTAAATTCTACACACTTAATCACAGACTCTATTCAGGTTGTTAATCTGATATAAACCAAATGAGGATGGGGTTCCCGAGTCTGGCTTCTCTCTTCTCTTTTCCTGGCCACTGTCGCAGTGCGGCTTGCTCGTTGGGGAGAATTTACCTTATTACCTATTTATATTTATAAACTCTATATTATTCCTGTAAAGCTGCTTTGCGACAATGTTCCAATGTAAAAAAGCGCTATATAAATAAAACTAAACTGAACTGAATTGTTTGCATTCAGTGTTTGAGGAGGTAAAATCAGCTATAGGAAACATAATAGATTTTCAGAAGTGCTGGTTAAATTAGATATTCAGCTGAAACCGCAATGATAGTAATAAAAGCTCCCGTTCTTTACCATTTATCCATGGCAGTTATTATTTTCTCACCTATTATAGTGAAAGCCTTGCGCACAGACACAGTGCGAAAAAGGCAGATCTCCCTCAGATAGTCTGCCAACTGTCCTCCTCCCATAGCCAGCAGCCAGCAACCCAAGTAGGGCAGAGCAGAAAGCATCCCGTTCTGATATCACACACAGCAGACACACAGCAAAGTTCTTAGTAAGAATCTATCCAACATTCATGGAGAATATATACCCAGTGTAACGAAAAACACTTATTTGTTATTCACACACTCACCTCCTTAATGCTGAAGCCCAGAATGTCATTCATATAGGTGGGTAAGAGTGTCAGCAGTGTGTAAAATGTCCAGTTATAGGAGAAGTGTGCAACAACGATTGCCCACAGTGGAACAGATGTGAGAATAGACAACCAAGGGATGTAGGCTGAAGTGGCCGACAGCTGTGCCAGAATGAAATATACATATAAATGTGTGTTCACTGAAAACCAACTGCTCCATAAACGTTGAGGAATTAATTCATTCATTCATTCATGACTTATGATAGACTACCTGTTAACGTAGAAATATGAGGTTTACCTCTTTTTTTAATGATGCTTTTATGTACAGCTTCTCAACCTCTGATATCCTTTTGTGTGTGTCAGGTGTGTTACTGACTAGCAAAGCCCACAAGACAAACCATAGTAGCCCAACAGCTCCTAAAACAACCAAAGAAATTGTAAAAGATTATTTGCAGAAATTAGGAAAACATTATTATTTCTTACAGCAGAAATAAAAGTAAAACCTCAATCTCACCAAATATATAGAAGACGTATGTCCAATCCAGATAAAAACATATTTGACCAGACAGTGGTAGGGCTACTACTGTCCCAAGCTGAGCACCTAGAAAACAAGCTTATTTACATTTCCATTCCAGAAACATGACTACTTGCATAGGTAAATGTCTATTTGCACCTGCATAAGAGATGGTAAGCAGTCGACTCCTCTCGAGAGGAGGTGCCCAGGATGCCCACATTGCATGCATAGCAGGAAATGTCACTCCCTGATAGTTCAAAAGATTACAGCATTAGAATCAAAATAAATACAGTGATTCACACTAAGCTCAACAAACATCTGGACAAGGACACCTACCTCGCCTATGCCCTCAAGCGCCCGGACTGTTATAAGATATACGGCTCCCAGATCTGCTGCTACAGGTGTTAACAAAGTGAAGATCACAGTTCCTAGGATGCCAAAGCCCAGTAGCCACTTGGCACCGTACTTGCGCGCCATGTATCCACCTGGTATTTGGGTGACGATGTAGCCATAAAAGAAGGAGCCCAGGATCAAGCCCTGAGTCTCTGAGTCCCAGTCATACACACTAGCCTAGGGAAGTTGAACAACTATGTGAATGTATTTTTCAAATGTAAATGCAACAAGACGTTTCAAGAACATGGATTTAAGAGTTAAAGAATTAGCCAGGTAACGTTAGCTTAGGTCATAAGATCATGATTAACTAAGCAAAAAAGCAGTTAGCACACAAGCCAAACCAATGTTTTAGCAATTGTGTGCCAGTCGAAATTTAGGGGGGAAATGCAATCCAAACCCTAGAGATGTATATTTGGCAAACAAATTGAATGTGAAATGGTGAACTATGTTAGGTCTGGAAGCAAGCGTTAGCACTTCACAACCACAACTCACTTCAATTCAATTAATTGTTATTGTCATGTAAATGACAAGCGCATCTTCAACAAGACACAGGAACTACACAGTATAAACAACTATAAAAATATTTTTTAAAAAGGAGGTTGTACCATATGCAAATAAAATAAAATAGCATAGTAACATGCTTCTTTCCGAGCTCCGGATGAATGTCTCACCAAGGGCATTTGTTTTCGCTGGATATGGCGGTTCATGATGCTGCATTTGGACTCATTTTACTTATTTGTTTTGTACGTAGAGAAATCCACACCAGAACTGTTACTCTCTGATATCAGAGGTACACAGATCTGTACACTGCCTGCTGCTTGCCCTGGCTCTATTGCTCTTTTTTCCCCTTTTATCCATTCTCTTCTCTAAATGTACTTCAACCTTGGGTTTGTGGAAGATGCTATACAAATATAACATTATTATTACTCATAAGTTCATTTAGAAGCATATTTCAAATTATATACAATTATACAATTGCAAGAAAAAAATAAACCTTTGGGTATTCATTGAATTTCTGCACAAATTTGCACAATATTTAAAGATTCACCCTGCATGCACCCTTCATTTGGCAGCTTTTACCTCAACCAAACATTTCCTGTAGTTGCAGATCAGACCTGCACAATGGTCAGGAGGAATTTTGGACCATTCCTCTTTACAAAACAGTTCAACAATATTGTTGGGCTGTCTGGTGTAAATCTCTCTCTTGAACTTATGCCAAGACATCTCAGTAGGGATGAGGTCAGGACTATTCAGGTTCTCTTGCAAACTTTAATTTTTGGACTGGAGTGGCTTTCTCCGTGATGTCCTCCCATTCTTGTTTAATGTTTTGCTTTTTGTAGATTTGTCAACAAAAAATGTTAGCATGTGCCAGAGATTTCTGTAAGTGTTTATCTGACACTATAAGATTCTATTTAACCTCACTAAGCATTCTGCACAGTGCACTTACAGTAATCAGTACAAGACAACCAAGAGTACTAACATTCCTGGACTTTCGTCCTTTGTAGTCAGTCATCAAGGCTTTTAAGAGATAGTTTTGTATTCCTTATTTAGCTTCATGCAAGGCAACAATTCTTGAATGTACTGTAGGTCTTCTGAAAGCGCTTTTGTGCTAGACATGGTTCACATCAGGCAATAATTCTTGAGAACAGTAAACTCAACTTATAAGCCAGGGCAACTTCAACCAACACATCCAATCTCATCACATTGACTCCATGTTGGCTGATGCCTGGCTCCAATTAGTATCTCTTGGAGAAGTCAGTTGCATAGGGGTCACATAATTATTTTTGTACGGTATTAGTTTAAGCAGACTGTGTTCAACTATTGTTGTGACTTAGGATTAAGATCATAACATATTTAATGTACACAGTAATTAAAAATAACAAAGGAGTCACATACACATACGTATAATACACATTATGATAATAATGACAGTTTCCTAGGGAAACAGATTATTTGTAACATACTATGGTCAATATATCTCTTTTCTTACCCTGTTTAAAAAAAAATCACTGAGTTTCAGTCTCTGCTCCTTTAAACTATAATAAGCCCCAGATCACACAGCCCTAGTGTGCCTATAGCATTGATAGCACAATGGCTAAAACGAAGTTACAGCACAGGTATTATATTAAACTGAACTGTTCCTACCTTGTGGTTATGTTTGGGCCGTGCTGGACTGGTATGTCTTGGGCACACAGAGCCACTCTCATTTGCACTGCTGCTATTATTGTTTCTCAACATATCCACCATGGCCACACTAAGATTCACCCGCAGAGCATATGCCACAAAGAAGCCATAGCAGGACAGTAAGGCCAGGCCATATCGTGAAGAGAATAGTGCTGGAGCTGTAAGAAGAAAAAAGTTATACAACAGTGACATAACAAATATGCACACGGATGCCTTTAACAAATGGTCATTTCTACCTGAGGACAATCATGTATACCATCATATAGTTTCATAAAGTGTTGCTCCCATCCACAAATTCTTGTGTCACCAATATGTCACAATGAAATATTTTTAAATCATGCAGTTATTTTTAATATATGATAAAGACATGAGGAACAAATACAAAATACAGCTCTTCAGGTGTGGACTTGTTTGTGTGGACAAGAACCAATGGGTTATTCTCATTCAAGTTTTTATGAAACAGAGCAGAATTCATATGCGAAAATGTCCAAATGCCCCAAACATCACACTACCAACTCCATATTTAACTATATATTTAAATATAGCTGATGTTGAAATGTGGTGGTTTCTTTACGTCACAGGTAACATGACCCATTCCAAAAAACATTCGACTCATCAGTCCACAGAAGAATATCCTGTGGGTCATTCATATATTTATTCCTTTGTGTAATGTTTGGTCAGCAGGTGCTTTGCACTTTCCAACAAATGCTCTTTTTGCCAGAGTTGAATGCGCTGATCTTGACTGAGATAAGTAAGTTCTTCAGATGTTTGCTCGGGTTCTTTAGTGATCTCCTGTATGAGTTGTTGATGAACTCTGGTAGGTTTGAACAAACATTGGGAGATTCACCACAAGTATTCACCATATGTAAATAATGGTTCTTCAAGAGTATAGTCAGGATTTAAGGACGTATTTTATCTTCACTAATGCTGACCTTACACCAACGACTTCAAAGATCTTGCTCTTTTTTTTGTCCTGCTGTTCTGATAAAATCAGCTGTTTGAAATTACAGTAAATCTTAAGTCTTGGCTCAAGCAAATAGTGACGTAAACATTGGCAACAACCAATAAGATGAATGGCATGTACAGGAAGGTCTTTCTGGGAAAGAAATGTGACACACTCTGAACCGCAAACATATTGCTATCTGATTTATAATAATAAATTATTTTTGTGGTTGTGCATAGCATTGCAAACATATTGTTACCAAACATACATTCACTGGCCACTTTATTAAGTACACCTGTTCAATTGCTTGTTAACATAATTATCTAATCAGCCAAACACGTGGTCGCTACTCAATCCATTTAGGCATGTAGATGTGGTTAAAGCAAGCAAGAAACCTGACAAGGTTGTTGCTGCCAGATGGACTAGTCTTTCAGAAACTACTGATCTACTGGGATGCAGAACCATCTCAAGGGTTTGCACATAATGGTCAGAAAAAGAGAAAATACCCAGTGAGTGGAAGTTGTGTGGACTAAAATGACTTGTTGATGCGAGAGATCAGAGGAGAATGGGCATACTGGTTCTAGATGATAGAAAGGCAACATTAACGCAAATAACCACTCTTTACAACCAAGGAGATACAGAATACCGTTTCTCAGTTGATAGTGTGCCACAAGGAATTAAGGCAGTTCTGAGAGAAAAACTGGATCCAGCCTATTAGAAGCAAGATGGACTGAACCCACAGTTTTCGATATATCAACACTGGACACCGGATCGACCAGTTCGAGTGTGTAATATGGGCGTGTAGAATTAGTTAAACGCTGCGGTTCAGCCCGCATAAGTTATCACACAGTAAATCACACAGCAGTGAAAAGACGTCATTACAATGTTAATTGTAGAGAAAAGAGAAATTATACGACATTTATTATAAAATCGTACACAACACTCTCCACATGTTAGTATTTTCCGTCTACGAAATCCCACGACAAGAAGAGTTTAATCAACGCGAATAAACTTGTTTAATAAGATATATGGATGTGGTCAATGTAGACATGCAGGTAGTTGGTGTCAAAGCAGAAGATGCACAGGACAGAGTGAGGTGGAAAAGACTGACATGATGTGGCAACCCCTGATAAAAGGGAGAGGCCGAAAGGAGAAGAATTCATAAATAAAGCACGTGCTGCACAAGAGACAACGCGAGCTAAAGCAAATAGGCAATGAACAAATAGAAACGACAGTATCTAGAAGTGTGACATATGGCTGCAAGATTTAATTATCTATATATTCCGTCCCTTCTTACTTCTGAACGGAACACGATAGGAAGTAAATACTTAGATACTTGGGGAAATCACTTTAGATCTTTTCTAACAAGCGTGCATGTTGCAGCTGGGGGCAGTATTCATACACACCAACTGGATTTCAGATAGGACCTATAACTGATTTTTTTAATAAAATGTTTATAATTTGAATTTTAATAGCTCTGACGGGGAATGACAGAACTAACACAACAAGTTTATATACTGCAGCTGCACAGTACACAGTAGTTCGTTAGCGTGCTAACGCCACGTTGATTATCTATTGTTTTAACTTTTGCCGACAGTTAGCTACTGAAGTCAGTTTCAAAAATCCACATTCGAATATCAGCATCTACTCACCTCTTTTTATGCCATCGCCATCTTTCCGACGAAGCAAAGGCTGTTCATAATCATCAAACTCCGAGTCTGATGCTGTGCGCTCCATAGCTTATACCGAGTGAATGAAATGTTTACTTCCAGGACACGAACGTCTCTGCGTACACACGTATTCAAAATGTGGGCGTGGCGTCACTGACAGATAGCAATTATTGGCTCGTGCACCACAGGAAACCGCCTTCTTATTAAACGTCACCCACGAAACTAACGGTAAACAGAAGAAATATGATTACATCCAGTACCAGGTGTAACACACGTGTATTACAAACACACAACTAGAACCAACATTATGTAATAAATTATTATATCCCCATTCCCCGGGAAAGCTTTTTTTACAATATTTTACATCCACTAGAAGAAATGTAGATTAAAATAAGCGACGTGTTAATTTAAAGGAAAACATCATTAGTTATTTATTTCTATTTATACCAAATAAGCAAACCAGACGGCAACATTGGCTAGGAAAAGGGCCGTGAAATGAAAAGAGCCATAGTAAGACCTGTGCTGCAATTACACGGCGATACACTGGAGCTGGAATCGGACAGGGTGTGGGTTATAGTTGTCATAGGTTCCCCCAGACTAGTGGCCCGGGTGTGTATTTGCAGAACTAAGCCGACTGTTTCATGTACTCGGCAGGTCTTAGAAAGTTCTCGACAGAACAGTACGCCAAGTCAGTGACTAAATTTCTCACACAATCAGTTCACTTCATTAGGAACGTACACCGACGCGCAGGCGCATCAGAATGAAACCCCTTATTTAGGATCACAGGGATGCAACGCCGCAAGGTTTCCACATGACACATGTCATTTGGACTAAGTTGTTATCAGCACTCAGCTTTTTGATAAGCTGTCTATGTTTTATTGTGAATACAATATCAGTTTCTTTTAAATATTCCGTTTTTTTATTTATATGTTCTAAGTTTATAAAAAACCTTGTTCTGTAAATAATACTCACACGAACAAGAGTTGTCATACTCAACATGCAGCCATATACAATTATATATATGAATATAGGCTAAGGGTGTTCAGCTATATGTGTGTATGTGGTCTGTATAACATTTTTAATGATCTGTGTAAACTTAGTGATTCATGCAAACATCCAGTGATGGCAAATGTAAATATGATGTCAGCCTTTTTCACGGTATTCTTCTCAAAAGCACAGCGTTCAGTACCAGCAAAGTTTTCCAACTGACTTTATATGACCAGCCAAACTAAGCAAAAGCAGACACCGGAGTGGAGGCAGTGACCGATGCGACACAAACTGTTTTCAGCTCTTGTCTTGTGAGTTGTGAAATGCACCGCATGTAGAGACATGTCTATATGGGGAGGAGGGTTCCCAGAGTATTAACTGACTGAAATAAATGAACTTTTTAATGATATTCTAAATTATTGAGATGCACCTGTATATGGGTAAGGTTTATGTCAACTAGAGAGCTACATGTCTGGCAGTCAACGCTAGTAATCAATTAGAATACTTATAGCCTGTGCTGTCAAACTGGGGGACAGTGCAAATCAAAGATAAAGAATTTCGGACATTTACAAACGAGAACTCTTTATACGTTGTTTGAGAAGAACGTGTGCTTTTTTTTTGCATAGGGTGAGAGTGATTTGTTTCAACTGTTCTTATTTAAATACAGTATTACTTTTGCTAATCATTTAAGAAATGTTTTCACTTTGATATTAAGAACTTTATATTAATATTAGTGTGTAATTACAATGCAATTTGCACTTTATTTTTACTATTGTTGTTAGTCTCATCTTTTCCACAAACATATCTATTTATCTCTGGTGATTTTATTTCTTTGCTACTCTCTGTTTAACTTTTGTAAAGCAACAATGAGCAATGGTTAAAAGTGCTATTTTTGCCAAACTTATACATCAAACTTATTATTGACTTCTTGACTACATCAGCCTGGGCCTAGTATATTTTGCTAGCTGGGAGGAAGAAACCTTGAGAGGACTGTATAGGTCAGTAAAGTCATAGAGAACTCATAGATATCTGAATTGTACCTACAAATCGTATATGTAGATACAGTGTTTAGAGATGATAAGCTTGGGCTTTATAAAGACCTGAGAAGAAATTGTGTTTTAGCCTCTTACATACAACATAAAGAGAAAAAAATGGAAACGTGCAATTTGTACAAACACTTGAATGAGCTCCTGTAATTATAGTAGCAGTGTCCATAGCAACAAATTACATGTGCAGTATTTTATAGAGAAGGGATAGTCCAGTTCAAAGTAAAGCAGCAGTATAGTAACAGGAAATACTGTAGATAACATCTCAGGAAGTAGAATTGTCTCTGGCTCTTTTTGTACAGACTGTCCACATTCACCTCTAATCCCAACATGTCACACGGGTTTACACCAAGGTACTTGTGAATGACTACATTTATGCAATCAGCATGGATGTCAACAGAAGCTAGAGGTGGCAAACTATTTTCTGACATTTAGTTGCAGATGACTAGTTCACAAAGCTTGACCACACTCCTATATTCCACTATGAACACTAGCCTTAACTTTATTGTAGATTATTCCAATACACAAACACAAACTCTTGTTGTGTGGACATGTGACTGTTCTGTAATACTGATTGCACTGGTGTGTATAGTTGTTTTTTGTAAAGAGACTAATGTATTTTTTTATTCATATTTAACTGTTTAAAGTTTTATATCTCTATATCATATAAACTTCCTGGTAGACTATTAAAAGTGTAGACTATTAATAAGTGCACTGTTATATAACCATATTTCCTGACAGTGCAGCTTTTTAATAAATTGCAAGAAAGGGGATAATTAGATATAATCCTTATTTTAAATACAAGTTATTTGCACATTTTGCATATTTAATATACTTCATATTCTTTAATCTATAATAAAATGTAAAATATGTAACAAATAAATATAAAAGTAATTTTAGCATCAAAAGGGAAATAAGCAATGAATCTTAATGAATCAATATTTTAAGTATCGTATGTATTGTGTTTAGTATCGTGACAACACTACTACCTATATTGTTATACACACAAACCAGAATCAAATCTTCAGTTGCACTGTGATGTTGTAATTGAATTATATAATTATGTAACATGGATTTGAAAGTTGATTTATAACTTATATGAATCAGTAATTCTCCTGGACACGAGTCACCATGACGGACTTTGGCAATCAACATCAGTGGAAAATACAGGTACTGGTCATAAAATTAGAATATCATGAAAACGTTGATTTATTTCCATAATTCCATTCAAACAGTGAAACGTGTATACTATACACACTCGTCTCACACAGACTGATATATTTCAAGTGTTTATTTCTTTTGATTTGATTATTATAACTGACAACTAATAAAAAAAACCCATATTACCTAAATAGTACTTCAGACCAATACAAAAAAGATTTTAAAAAATGCTGGCCGACTGAAAAATATAAACATGAAACGTATTAGCATGTACAGCACTTAATACTTAATTGGGGCTCCTTTTGCCCGAATTACTAAAGCAATGCGGTGTGGCATAAAGTCTGTGCTTAGGTGTTATGAGAGCCAAGGTTGCTCCGATAGTGGCATTCAGCTCTTCTGCACTGTTGAGTCTGGCATATCGTATCTCCTTCACAATACCCATAGATTTCATTTAGTGTTAAGGTCAGGTGAGTTTGCTGGACAATTAAGAATAGGGATACCTTAAACCAGGTACTTGTAGCTTTGGCATTGTGTGAAGGTGCCAAGTCGTGTTGGAAAATGAAATCAGCATCTCCTAAAAGTTGGTCAGCAGAAGGAAGCATGAGATGTGCTAAAACGTCCTCGTAGACGGCTGTTGACCATGCACCTCAGAAAACACAGTGGACCATGGTATCCCTGTTCTTAATTGTCCAGAAAACACACCTGACCTTAACACTATACAAAGTATATGGGGTATTGTGAAGAAGATACGATACGCCAGACCCAACAATGCAGAACAGCTGAAGGCCACTATCAGGGCAACCTTTGCTCTCGTAACACCTGAGCAGTGCCACAGACTGAGCGACTTTATGCCATGCCACATTGCTGCAGTAATTCGGGTAAAAGGAACCC
>JAOUQT010000036.1:12946904-12957089 GCA_025769995.1 Xyliphius kryptos
TTATGCCATGCCACATTGCTGCAGTAATTCGGGTAAAAGGAGCCCCAACTAAGTATTGGGTGCTGTACATTCTGATACGTATCAAGCTCATACTTAAATTCACATATTCTAATTTAGACTTTCAAAGACATTAAATATATCAGTTTGTGTGCGACGAACATGTATAATATACAAGTTTCGCGTTTTGAACGAAATTATAAAAATAATTCAACTTTTTCATGATATTCTAATTTCATGACCAGAACCTGCATGTGTTACAGTGTCCCTAGGTGTAAAAAACTTCAGTGTGCGTGTTTGTTACCCTGATTAATTGCATCAGATCTAAGGTGTTCCTGTTGTCACTGCAAGCTTAAACAGAAAAAACATGCTACTGAAGATGAATTAATGAAATGAAAGGCAGACAAATATAACTCTAGATAATTGTACATTGTTTGGTGTGCAAATAGTATTGTTCATGAATAAATGGCACATAAATCTTACATTTAAGGGCGTGCTAGTAGGGAAACCTTTGCAATGGAACACACATGAATTATGAGGTCCCTACTCGTACTACACAAAAAGAAACACAAAAACAAATCTGTGATAATTCCTGCACAGACAACATATAAATACACTGTATACGCAACTTTAAAATATCTGGTATAAAAATCACATTACATATTTTGACATTAAAAAAAAGACAATTTACCATCATGTCTTTTGTTCTTCGTGACTGCAGAGGTGTGTTTTTGACAGCGTTTGCAGCTGTTAGTGTACTGCATTGATCTGGTCTAGTTTTCACCAGACAGTTCAGTGATTAACATTTCTACTATTGATATCCAGACATAAAAATGCACAGCACTTTAAGAGGAAATCACACATTTGGTAAATGTTTGTCTTTGACAGCCACACACATGCGTCATACACAAAACAAACAAAAAGAAAAATTGTCGTCAATTGTTACCTGATCAGACTTTACAGTATAACGTGTATAAATTCCACTGCTTGAGATGTTCTTATAACCCGCCCCCAATACGTTCCTGTTTATCCTGTCACAACCATCCTTTCTACCCCTGTAACCCGCTTACTTTTCATACAACATTAATGTTCCAACTGCACACTTCCAACAACTCCAACTAAAAACACTGAGATGCAGCTCAGAAATATTCACATACAAGCTTTAGGCTCGTCAGTAGTACAGTATTCTCTACAACTTAGATTCAAGACTTTTTTTTTATTCCATAATGTTTTATAAATTAACAGGGATAGGATCTTTTTGACTTTTTGATGTTTGTGGACTGATTGACTACCAGCACTGACGTACAGTATATACTGTATGATTTCATTCATACAAATATGCATATAATAAAACATCACTAGCAACAGTGCCTGGTTCTTAGTTAAAATAAAACCTTAACCAACAAATGCATGCAATATTAAATACATTTTTTGTAGATAAAAAAAAAGAAAGCAGTTTACCAGCAACTGCATTAAAAAAATCTTAACAATTAGGCTTTCTGTATAATAAACGCTAAGTGTAAAGTCTGATATAGATATCTATTCTATCTCCATATCCTTGGCAGTGGAGTTTCTCATATTACACGAATGAGTGCTAAGCACTGTTCGGAACCCAGCCATCATAAAAACATTAGCAGGCTATTTAAAATGTATCCAGTACATTTTGCCTTTTACAAAAGAAGTCACACAGAGCACTGCATTATGCATTATTTATAATAAAGCAATATATAATCCATTTTACACACAAACGTTCATGCTAAACCTTCCCATAATCTCTTTTGCTAATGTTAAATCTTTTCTATCGTACATAACAGAAAGTAACTTCCGCAAACTTGATGCTCACGTTCCAGTTCCCAAAAGATTAAAAAAAGACAAAGCTGAAAATGCAGCATCTGTCAGACACATCCTTCCTTCTTTCCTCAGGGCCCAGTATCATTTTCCGTTTCCTTCAGATGCAAACATTTCCGAAACAGCACATTTGGCTGTCAGGGAGTTATTAGGTAATAGAGGCATCAGGCTCAGACAGGCACAGATTTTCCATTGAATTCATCTGCTGGAGCTGCGATGTTGAGGTTCTGGATTCGGCGGTATACAAAGTAAAACGGCTGAATCTGTGGCCGACTGTGCAGCTCTGCTTTGATTTTCTGTGGGTGTGTGTCCGGGGCCAGCTGCTGTGTGCTCTCCTCAGTCAGCAGGTACAGGGCATGCTGGTCAGCGTCATGCACCTTGAACTTTTCAGCACATAACCTACACACCTCCTCTGTGGTTGCATAGGGATAAACCTGCAGAGTTTTAGCTGTACAGCCACTGTCTGGTTCCTGGAGTGCTACTCTTAGGTAGTTCTACATAAAAAGAAAGCTACGTTAAGTTTCCAAATAGTACAAAATGAACAAAAATACTTGTTTCTTTTACAGATGGGGTGAAATTTCAAATGTCATACATAGCAAGATACTTTGAAGACAGTTGTACAATACACAACATGCATCTCAATATAAAGCCCAGGAAAGTATATGTTCTATATTTTTACTGTCCAAACTTATAGACACATCTAGATAAGAGTTGTGTGATCAAAGTGTTCTGTGACAAAAATATCATATAAATGTTTAACAAATCATGTGATTCTACCCAGTTATAAAATGGCATATGTCAAGAGTGAATTGTAATCAACATATTTATTTATGTTTAACGTCATGCTCAGCACCAGTGGCTATTCTAATGACAGGAACACAGTCATACCCATACACAAGACTCATATCATAAGCAAAGTTACATAAGTTAATGACAATTTAGCATTTCCAATTTACCTAGCGTGCATGACTTTGGACTGTGGGAGGAAACCGGAGCACCCTGAGAAAACCCACGTGAACACGGGCAGAACATGCAAACTCCACACAGAAATTCCCAGGTCGCCCCATCCAGGGATTGAACCCGGGGTCCTCTGGCTGTGAGGCCATAGCACTATCCACTGCACTACTGTGCTGCCTGTAATCAACATAAATAATATTTAAATGAAAAATCTGAAAAAAAAAAAGACTTGGGCCATTATTTTAGCAAGGTGACGATATGTTGCTTCAGATTTTTGCTGCCAGAATCAGTTGTCTTTCATTCTGTAAATGCTTTAAAGTGACTTTTGTTTGACATGTTGTGCAGTATGTGGCACCTTTGTCCATTATGAGTCACTTGTGGGTGAGTATAGTGTGAGCTATGCAACATCTTATGTAAAATATTTGGTTCCAAACATTTCCAAGATGGTTCTGTATTTTCTGTACAAAAGTAGGTTTTACTTTGTATAGTTTAACGTCCATTGGTGTAATTTTCCTTATTGTTTGGTCTGCTTTCTCGTCACCTAGGAGGGTGCAGTCTTTTTGTACCCAACAGAAGATAATATAATTATGTTGTTTCATATTTATTATATATTTATTTCGAAGGATCTTTTTGATTGTGCTTGGGTTTCTGCTGTAGAAATTAAAGTCTCTATAGCGAGTGTTGTTTTTTGTTCCTGTTCAACTACTATTGCTGCCAACATCTTTCTTTTGGACTTCGATCCACTTCTGTACACAGGGGTGTGTTTAGGATATCTTACTCTGATCTCTAGGAATCGTTGCTTGTATACGTTTTGGTGGGTTACTGATTTATTTTTCCCTTGTGGAATTCAGAACGGCGATATTTGTTCAATGTTCTCCAAGTATGTATCGGGTTAATTTATTATTGTCTGAAGCAGAGGCCTCGTATAAAATTTATTGTGGCTTCGTATAGAGCTAGGTATAGCGAGTGGTTCGTTTGATGGTTCATTTTACTGTTGAGGTTCTAAAGGATCCTAGAGCTAATTGTATTCCTTGGTGATGTGTAGTGCCTAGTGTTTAAGTATGATTTCCTTGCTGATCCATAAATGATACTTACTTGAGTTTGACCTTATTAGTGTCCTGTACACTCATAATAGCAGTTTTTGATCTGCTCCCCATATATTGTGGCAGTGAATTGTGTACGTATTGACATAAGTATGCATGTGAACTGATTATACTGGACAGACGAGTAACAGTGGATTATGTGGCAAATCATGTGCAAAAGAGAGATTCATGCCTAATGAAAAGATAAAGTCAGCTGTGCATTTGTGTCTCAAAGCTCAGCCTGAAAAATAAAATAATGGAATATGAAAGCTTGTTAACAGGTGGACAATGTTTATGGAAAAACAGGGAGATTGTGACAAAAAAGTTAGTATTTGTTTTTCCTGAATGTTTATTCAAATAATCTTAAAAGCCAGACTGCACATAATGTTTGACTTGTATACTTAAATACCAGTGTTATCTGAAGTGAGTTGTGGCATTATTTAACACAAAGTCAGTAGTATTAACTATAATCGGCAGGTTTGCAGGCATGTAGCTTAGCTGTCATTTCTGCTGAGGAGTCTAGGTTAAATCAGCAATTAAATATAGGGACATTTTTGACACTCAGTTACGCTTTGTATAACATCATATATATTTTCAATGCTTTTAAATGCACTGAAGGAGTAACCACGTGCCCTTCATTAAAATAAATCTTTCCAAAGCAACCGATAAAATTGGACTTTGATTATTACGAGTCATGTGTCGTATGTGGCAAGTGTGTCACCTGAAAGTCATCCACAGATGGTGTGCTGCGCTGAGCTGTGCGTCTGCGGTGCCACTGGTGGAGTGTGTTACGGGTTTCTGAGCTTAGCACCCGTGCAGCCTGCTCTTCCTGGAAGTTTTTAATAAGAGACATGGCACCATATGCACTAGTCAAGTAGTACCCACCTACAAAGAAGAAAAAGATAATCTAATTGTAATATTTATAGCTTTTCTTATATACTCTCCAATATGCTAAATAATGCTTTTGGGAGTGGCATCACCACTCATTCTTTTGAATGAGTATTGCATGATTAAGGTACCTTCTCCAGGCAGCAATGAGGGATCCAACAGCTCCATCATGTACTGAATCTCTGTGTCCAGCTCTGGCATGTCACACTGAGCCAACACATATGTCAGCATGGGTAAGAAGTCATCAGCCCCATACATTCTCCCTAAAACCACACAACACAAAAAAAGCATGTTTTAAATTCCATCTATATAAAACATGGCTGTTGTCGTTTTATACTATTTTATACCTGAATTGTCTTCCATAATGGTATAAATAAGCTTGCAGACACGGAGCAGGAGTGATACTTTTTTCTCAGGTGAATACATCTTGCTCATGTTGTGGAACTTGTGACGAATCTTCTCTATGGCCACATGGTCTGGTGGCATAGCTCCATCTACACCCATCTCTTGTAGCTGCTTGGTTTTGGCCAGAGCCAGGTTCTCCTTCAGCTGCTGAAAGACTCCAGTGCTCACCTGGAAGTTGTGTAGTGCCCCTTCCACCACAGTTTTCAGAGGCTTTAAGATGCACTTGTGCATGGCCTTCTCCAGTACCTTATCTAAAAGTGGATGGCGAAGTTGGTCAGTAATGGTCAGAAAACAAGAAAATAAATTGCTGCAGCTATGAATATGATTTATTAAAGGGACATCCTTCATCACAAATAAATTTTTTTTTGTGATTAGCACAATATCAGCAACATATTGGCTATTTTATGGCATTACAAAGTTTCGTGACCGAGTTTCACAGACTTAAATCACTTTCTTTATATAAAGTATTTTAACAGGTGGGATTTTTTCAAACAGTTCTTTCATATTTTCAATCCTATAAAAGTTATTTCTGGTTGGTAAAATTGCAGGGCATTCTACTAAAATGTGTAATAATTTGAGAAATTGCACAAAATGTTCAGTATGGAGCCTGCTCGCCAAACACGAGGTGACTGTGGGTAAAGGCAGCAAGGCTAATTTGGCAACTAGTTAGGATCGTTTTGATCTTGTCTACTCAGAAAGTCTGGATTGCATTTAATTTTGATGATGGGGATATTTCATACATTTATTTTTGTGAATTTCGAGACCATTCATCTTGCCATTTTCTTCTACAGTAAACTTCGACTAGACAGTAGGCATCAGTATACGGAACATATTTCTAAAAAAAGTTCTTGGATTCTTGCTTCTCTTGCTAATATATCTGCTTTCACATTGCCCTCAATGCCACTATGACCAGGAACCCAGCAATAGAGAATGGAGAAACCTCGGAGTCATACATAACCGTGTCATACAAGGACAGGTGGCCAAGTGGTGACATATTATGCTTTGATAATTCTGACTGGGTTTGTATTATTTTAGGTTTCCTCAAGGTCTAGCGAGCAGGCAAAAAAGGCATGGTTAGGCCCTCCAGAATATTTAAAGACATTTTGGGACGTTTTGAAGGCACCCAGGATGAGCCTGGTGCCTTGGTGGTAGACTGTATTTGGAGGTTTCAGGTATGATAGTCTGGCAGCTTCATTACTACGGTAATTAAAACAGAGCCGGATGAGAGCAGTGAAGGTGTTTCGAAAGTCATAGATACGCATCAAATGTGGTATTTGCTAAAACCTTTATGAGATGTAGGGAGGTCAGGCACTTATTTTTAAGGAACTGAATGTTAGTCTTGAAGGCAAGTTTGGAGTCCAGCTACAGCTGCAAAAACCGAACTAACTAACTAACTACTTTCAAAAGTTTATCATCTTAAAAGAGTTGGGGCTCCAACAAACAGTTTTTGATTTAGACAACTTAAAACCATTTTGGGGGTCCATTGCTGAATCTGATTAATTGACAACTGGTGTGCTCATTTAACATGAGCTATATATCGGCCTAATACAGAGATCATCTACATAGTAGCAGATGAAGACATTTGGGTCCAGGTTTTGGGAATACCATTGATTTTTATATTAAAGAGGGTTAAAGACAAAACTCCACACCTTGTGGCATGCTCTGTTCTTGATCAGATGATCCTCTGTACGCCTACCCTTCCTGAACCACTCTGATATTTATTCAAAAAAAACCTTTGTCTCCAGGAACCTCACCAGCCTCCGATTCACCAGCTGGGTTTAGGTCAGAGGGATCTTTTCCTGGTTTAACGAAAGGAAGGACCTCAGATTCCTTCCAAATCTCAGGGAATTTCCCTGCCGACCAATTTAATGGAATTATCACAAATCATAGATTGTATGTATGCACAAAAATAACACTTTACAAGCAAACCCACACCCTTATTTTGATGATGAGATATATTTAGAAGTTTTACAAGCATAAAAAGCTGTGGCTATGGATACAGTTACTGTGGCCTCCCACTGTCATAATATTACATTTCCTTTACATGAAAAGAGGCAAAATATTCAATATTTATATATTTTTTCTCCAAAACATTTCACACAGAAGTTTAGTTAACATGTCTATAATGAAAAAGTGAGTACTCGCGCACTAGAAGTTAAACCACAAATCTTTGGCAGAACATAATGTGTACTCAGGTGACCAGAAATGCTGACTATGATACAAAATGTGCTCATGTCAGCTTAAGTATTTACTTGTTCACTTAAGGAAGTAAATGTTTCTTGGTTGGGTTTCAAGCATGTGATGTTCCTTCTCTTTCTATGTTCTTTTAGACTCTGCAGAAAACCAGATGATGTCATGCCTGCGATGCCAACAACATTCGAATATAAACTAGGATAAAGTTAAAATACATTACATTTATATCACAATTATATTTAATGTTTGCTATAGTAGGCATTGTTGTCCATAATGTGCCAAGTCTCTAAAAATAGAAATAAAAAGCTTTAGTTGAGACGTGCAACCATCACATTTTTATTTATTATATGTATTTCTCACTCACAGAATTATATAGTCGATATTTAGAATCTAAAAGAGAAAGAGGCCTTAATCCACACTAGCTATGAAAAGCTGTATGGAATTCTGGTCTAGAAGGTGTACTTGTGTTTGTGTGCGCCTATTTTCAGAGGTTTAATGGACATTTCACAGACCACCGTCATATAAACCCTTCTTTGTAATAAACAATTTATTATTCATTAGAAATGTATGTAAAATAAAAATATAAAATGACAATGTCTGAATTCAACAAAAATTGTAATAAATGATATGATAATGGAGAGAATGCTCCTACACTCTTCCATGACAACAAAACAATCATTATTATATATGTACATTGATATGTTTCTGACATTTACTTATTATTCATATCGAAATTAACTACTTTAGTAAATAGTTTTATATCATTTATTTGTCCTAACTCAAACAGTGAAAATATAGTAATACATTGACGAAATGTAGCCTAAAGTTCATGGGTATTTATGAAACGTAAAAGTTGGACCTGCATTAAATTTTGACAGCTATTCCATAGAAAGTAATCCATGTGTACCATATACCTCACAGAGCAGAATTAAAATACACAAGTTCATCATGATTGTATGAGTAATAATCAGTCAATGTGTCTACACTTGTTTTATCATCCTGATAATACAAATAACTGGTAAATTGTGCAACACCATAACAGCTGGTACAATTTGAAATGACACGTCTATTTACACCAAACCCATACTGCATATAAAAGAGGCATTTTCAAGTACATACATTTTTTTTTTCTGTTTAAAGGATTAAATCCAGTCAAGGCCAGCCTCAGTCTGGGAGGCCTCTTCTACTGCGTGCAAACTTTCGCCACAACAACAATCCCCCCACCGCACATCCCCACTTCCTTCAAGCTAGCACTACTGCCCAAAGCAGGAAAAACAAGCCAGAGAGAAGAGAAATGAATCCACTCATGCCTCACACACAAAACACACAATATCGTAGCAAATACGGCCACAAGTTGAGTCATTAATTTACACGATGAGTAAAACAAACGTTTCCTTATTGTTTGAAAGAAGCTTCAGTGCCTTGCGATGCACCTTTAATTTTTCTGGGTTCTAGGAGAATCTTTACCCCACCGAATGCAATTTCTATTCTTCTGTTCTACATTTTGGCAAGTCCTCAAAACTGTCTGCGTATAGGAAGCAGGGTTTCCTGAGGCATGTCAAGAGCAACATATATATTTTCCTACTATCAACAAGAAGTGTTTTAAATAAACAGAACATTATCTCTTGTATTTTAGGAAACAGCTTAATCTGGACAGATAACCGCCTGATACGAGTTCGTAATTTGTCTGTGAAGCTTGGTGAAGAGACTGCACTTGTGTATGTGAAAAAACTTGTTGCACATGTGCACATTTCTAGGAAAAATATTCTGATTCTGAAAACAGAAAAGACAAGCATCCTTTTGTCCCCTCTACTACATTCTCGACTTTTTCATCCACCTACCCATTTACTAATAAGCCACAGCATACACGGAGTGGCTGCCTTCAAAAGCCCCAGCAGGGATTGGTGGAGAGTAAACTGCAGGGGCAGAAAACACTGACCCACTTGGCTGTAGAGATGTGCACAAAACATCTGGAATGAAAAACCTTTATTGGAGCACAGAGCCTACTGTTTACGAGCCAAGAGAAATGGAACTGGATTACACAGTGTCCTTGTTGAAGTCAAAACAAGTCAGAACTCGATGAGAAAAAAAAGAAAAAACTCTACTATCTATTGTGAAACACAAGTCACCACCTACACAGCTTATATATGGCAGATTCATATCCAGCCGTAAAACATGGAGTTGTGTTGGGACCTGCATTATAAGCACACACACATTTCCTGGAAGATGCATAATATGAAACCACTTAGGAAAGAAATTCCAAAGAGATGAACATTTTTACAACAGGTGCTCCTGATTGCACAATCTGATGGATCAATTATTTGAGAGCAAAATAATACTTAGTATTGAAAAATGTATAGTAGTCAGTCATTCCCCCATAAATAAATACATAAACAACAAAAACAAACAAATATCAGTTTTTATGTTGCTTCTTTTAAATCTCAGTGTTTAATTGCAGGGCTATGTGATTAGATTTAAGAAATACTAGTCAGTATTTTACTAACTAAAATCAATACTGATCAGAACTATCTTAGACATTTACACCGGTCAGTGCTCAATAGAACGGGATTTCGTTGCTTTGGCTTGAGGTAGTTATGAGTGAAATAACAGAAGTAATACAGTGTTATATACAGAGTAGTGCAAAGAGTAGGAAAATATACACATATATATATATATATATATATATATACACACATATATATATATATATATATATATATAAGATGTGTAAAAATATGTATAAATATATATTATCAGCAGAATTTACAATATATTCCACTGGAGCTTCAAGATATAGAGTAATCAACGTTTATTT
>JAOUQT010000036.1:12957189-12969466 GCA_025769995.1 Xyliphius kryptos
CAGGCTGACAAACCTTTTTCCTAAATTAACAAGAAGAAGGACAGAAATGACCTGGCTGTGCTGGACTGCTTCGCCACTTCCTCTTACTGTGTGCACATCCGTATGTGCTTGACATGTGTGGTCACCCATCCATGTTATTCATTGCATTCACAGTCAAAACAATATTCTTTGTCACTGTACAGCCTGAGTAAAAATTCATGTCAATCTAGTTAATGCCCTTGTGAAAGCCCTGTCTGATAATATTGCTACAGTCAGAAACAGGCAGCTGGAAGGAGGAAGTGTTGCTGGGAGGACCAGGAAGTCAAACGCAAGAGTTCAGGAATTTCCCAAGGAATAAGCACAGTGATCATATAGGCAAAGTGAGGCGCACCCATGGCACACTGAGTGAATAGAGGACATTTGATTTAAAGTGGCACATACAGAAACATAAGGACTAACTTTGGTTGAAATAAAAACTATAATTTACTATAAATTGTTTAAAAAAAAATCCCTTGTTTACGCCAAACAATAGAATATATGTAAGCAGGAAAGAGGTACGCACAGTCTCCGGTCCAGCAACCATTCCAAACATCCTATTTACCACATGGTCATGTGTCATCTTCCCATCCAAAAAAAAAAAAAACAACAACTCCATTCTCAAAAACTGAGGGGGTGGCGTGGACATCTATTCGTTAAAACAAAAGTACAATTTTTGCCATTAATTACTTCCAGTGGTTTTGTTGTGGTTTTCTTTTTCTAGTTCAATTTGACAAGAACTTGAAGAAAATAAATAAATGTTTGTACAGAAGAAGTGGTAAACTCCCAGAGCAGCTGAAGAGAGTTTGTCACTGCTAAGTGCTTTTGTTTTACCAGCAGGGGATTTTTTCCAATATACTTTTAAGTAATTCACATCAGTAACTTCCAGTTTTCATGCAAAACCTTAGTTAGTGATGTAAGCCACCAGGTGGAGTCACAGTTGCCTTCAATATTACAGCCTTTTTTCATTTATAAACTTCAAAAGAGTTTTAAAAATCTCAGAATAATAAATATGTTTTCTTTTAAAATGTATATAAAAAAGTCCACAGTCTCATAATACCAAACAAGACATGGCAATGGGATCTCAGGTCATTATACCATAATGAGCCTCATTTAATCCCCACAATTCCACTGATCATGCCAACTTATTAGGTTTTATGGCGTTTTGGTGAAAGTACTTGGACTGACCAGGACCATGCACTGTACTGATTTAAATCAATTTAAACTTAATTTCTGACACGGTACTTAATGTAAGTAACTGGATTATTGCTCCAATAGTGATAATCAATATTTCAAAATGTATGATCTTGTAGTCATTTCAGTATTTGTGCTGATTAACAACCACACATCACAAAACAAGTCTAAATTCCTAAAGTATCTGTAATAGTGATTAATAAATATAATAACGATGCGTGGTTGTCAACTTATCAATAACTTAATGTTTTAAATATTTTGATTTGCTTAGATGAACTACAATGACAGTTATACTATTGGATTTTTACAAGTAAAGGATTTTATTTATTAAGTTTATTATTTTTAAGATTAGAAATGATGGTTAGATAGTGTTGTTAATGTACAGGAATTAAACTTCATGACCTATAGCTTTATCACTTTGTGTTGTACAATAAACGAATAAATCACAAGATGTGCAATGGCAAGTGTACAGTTTAACTTGGAGGACATATATGCACTCGGTTTCAACAATAACATATTACAGGCAAAACTTTTTTTTTTTTGGCTGAGTACAAACTTCTAGTATGTATGTAAGCGCAGAGTATGTTTTAATTTAAAACAGCTTAACTGAGTTATTCCCTTCCCTTGTATAAATCCTTTCACTTTTACTGATGCTATTAATGTTATAAAATAAGATGAACTATACCGTTTTATCAAACCACTAAATAAAATGTCATATTTGTAGGACCAAAAGAGATTGAAGTATTAACATTCAGTCCAAACATTTTGTCTAGGATTTGAGAACACGTGACATCTGGTATGCTTCACATATACAGTATAATTATATATACTTTGCTAAGTTCAGCAAACATATCTCTTTGTTGAATAAATCATGGTTTAGATTAGAAAATATTTGAAGTTAAAAGTAATTGAGTGGTGAGGTTTTTTTTTTTTAAATGGTGATGATTTGCCATACAATTAATCCCAAATAAAACATCTATTGTGGTTCACATACAGCATGCAACATAGAGCATCATGGAACCATCATTGCTCTTTCTAACATGGCTGAATGTTTAATTTAAAAGGCATTACACTTATGACCTTTTGTTTGCAATCTGAGCACAAAAACAAAAGAGAAATATAGCAAATTCATGGAGCCGAACACGAAAAGATTTATGCATGCACTTAAGGAGTAAAGTGAGATGGAGTACTGTGTTATGCTCCTGCATTCAAGACAAGATCTGGCACCATTTTGATATCTTACTCTACACTCACCAGATACTTCAATGGGTACACCAAATTGTACCTGTAGTTGTAACTGGCCGTTTATCAGTTTTACAGTATGTACTGATAAAGGATCAGGGGATGACCAAGAAATTACAAAGCAACAGATGAGCTACTTTCTCTGACTTAACATCTATATGGAGAAATAGTACGATACAGGAGTCTAATCAAATGCACAGTATACTTCACACAGATTTTAAAAACAGTGCAATGTCTGAGCCACTTAAACCAGTGTAAAATAAATTGTTTTTCTTAGATTAATCTGTTTATTTTTTATTTTTAATTTACACAAACTTTACACAAAGGACCTTAACACATCCTCCAATGTAAACACAAAATAGGTGCAAGCGAAGAGAATCAAAATGTTTAATAGAACCAGTCAAAGGTACTGTTAAAAGATGTGTATTGTCCTGTGTTTGTATGTGTGTGTACATTTACACATACACAAAATACACACAGGGGTTGGACAATGTAGCTGAAACACCTGTCATTTTAGTGTGGGAGGTTTCATGGCTAAATTGGAGCAGCCTGGTGGCCAATTTTCATTAATTGCACATTGTACCAGTGAGAGCAGAGTGTGAAGGTTCAGTTAGCAGGGTAAGAGCGGAGTTTTGCTCCAAATATTATAATGCACACAACATTATGGGTCACATACCAGAGTTAAAAAAAAGATGAATTGACGCTGTATTGGGTGCAAAAGAAGGCCTACACCATACTAATAAATTATCGTGGTCTAAAACCAGGTGTTTTAGTTTAATTGTCCAACTCCTGAATATGTAGATGACTCAAGAACACTTTTATTTTTTTAAAAAAAAGGTTTTTGGTCGACTCAGTGACTTCAAGGTGCCCGGCTCATATGGCTGGAAAACAAAGATATTTCCCCTCCACCACCATGTATAACAGTTGGTATGAGGTGTGCGCAAACAGTATTTGGTTTTATCTGAATGGGATAGAGTGTATTATGGCCAAGATCTCTGAGAATTGCATGGTCTGGCCATGAAGTAAATTAGCTAAATATTTTAAAAGTGATCTTAACTGTCCATTTTTTTTCACTTGTAAATATTCCTAATGATGGACTTTTTAAAAAATGTTTCCAAATGGCATTGTAAAACAATTCAGATTGATTAGCATTAATTATAGAATATTGTTGTTGCTTAAGTCTACAGGTTACAGCCCACCTGAATGTACCAGAACAGCAAAACGACAAATCATCTTTTACAGAGATCACACTTTCTGATTAACAATTGTTCGAAAGCATGAAATCAGCAGAACCTGATTGCTTCTTAAGTTCTATGTAAGTAGTAAGAGGAGTTGTTTTTTTCACACACTTCTGCAATCTGGCCAAGTGTTTATTAAATTAATAGGGGCACAGGGTTATTTGTCATGTAGTGTTCATCTGAAGTTGTATTTAGTGTAGTTTATAGATCATATACACATAAAAAAAGAATGAAATAAAGGGCAATGTCCGTCTTTCCAGTATCGTGCAGTGCCTCTACCAAAGCCACTACTTGTAAAGAGGGACTATATATTTCCAGTCAGAAAGAGTGATGCATTCACAAACACTGCCAATCCCACAGCATCTCTAAGGAAAAATCATGAAGCTCAAATATAAAGCAGACTGTTCCATCGGAAATTGCACTTTTTGGTATTTTAACACCCCCTCAATTTTTAATACTGCCAAATCAACACTGAAAGTCTCATGATGGAGCAGAAAACCAATAACAGCAGCACTTTTATGAAAGGCATAATAAATTTCATTTTGATGAAATGCATATGAACAAACATGAGATGAGCATTTGACACAATCTGAAAGACCACAAAACAAGCAACTAACATCAGCTGTCTCACCAACACTAAGGAAGGAATCCTGTGATACACAGTCAAGAGCAACCACTTAGAAGTTCCCCTTTCTAAAGCCAACTTCAAAATACATCACACCCATGTGATGCCCAATAAACATGCATTCCAAGTACATTTCGTTCTTACCCATGGAGGCAGCTCAGTATTCTGACCTTTATATAGCGGCACAAGGAACATAAATATATGGGTGATTTGGTGAATACCTTATTAATTAGTGAGTAAAGAGTAAGGTATTTTAATTACTTTCTAAATAGCAGCCTTAGGAAGTCTAAAACTGTGTGGAAATGTTTCGGAATTTTACACAGCACAGACAAAAGTATTCAGACACATCTCTCAATCACTGTATTCAACTGTTTTATTCAGTCCCAATATCAGTTGTATGTGTCACAATGGTGCAAGTCCAGCTTTGTGAAAACAGTTTGGGGAGGGCCCGTTACTAGTTCAGCATGACTGTGTTTCCCCAATGCAAGGTCCATATGTGGGGTGAGACTTATATGACAGACCCATCCCAAATACTCCCAAGAACACAGATTCAGTGCTGCGTTCTCTTATCTACATTTACTTCATAATCGATTTACAAATGAGAAAACACCACAAGTCAGAAGTTTAGGAAAAACCAGCTACACAGTAGTATCATCAAAACCTGTGCATTATTCAATCTGGCTGCCCTTTTTTGTACCACAGTCTTACAAATGCTATTCTGAATTAACAAATAAGTCATGCAAACACAGAAACATGTCAAACCATCCTGTAGATGTTAGGTGTGAATGTCCCAAAAACTTTACTACATTGAAAAAAAAAAAAAAAAATTATATTTATTTATATACTGTACATACATACATACATACATACATACATACATACATACATACATACATACATACATACATACATACATATATATATATATATATATATATACACACACACACACACACACATACATACGCATACACACGCATACAGGGGTTAGACAATGAAACTAAAACATATATAAAAAATTCTGAAATGGTACAATTCTTGCTTCCCTCAGTATCGATTTATTGATAAACAAAATGCGCCATTTACGTCCAGGCTTTCGTAATGTACGGAGCGGTTTGTAATATGCAACTGGAAGCTAACATAAAAGCAGTGTGTTCGGAGATCATCTTGATAAAACAGCGAAACAGCAGAAGTGCTGTGTGGCAATACATTGAATTGGAAGCAGATACAGACGGGAGCATTCCGACCAAGTGCACCAACACAACTCATATGTACAAACACCTGTAGTACCGGCACACAGATTTCTTTAAAGTACACCGAGATTGGTGATTGTTTCCATTTGAATTATTACTGAAACATACAAGAAAGTGTCTGATCATATATTGTTAGTTTGTTTATCATCATATCCTTGCTTTAAGAGCCGTTAGTGCTAAAGACAGCCAAGATAACTAGGGTTATTTTAAAGCCTCCAACAGCTAAATGCACCCGGTACACATTAAAATAGAGAATATTTTTGCAGTACTTCACTGTAAAGTGAACGCTTGTTGTGTGAACATGTGGCCGTTTTTTTAGTATTGAGTGCTCACTGTGACCAGCAGAAAGAAACCGACATGTTTGATGGGGAAATAAATATATGTATTTTTTCCCCTAGAATCATTAAAAAGATTTTCCCGTTATAAATACATAGGTTAAAATAAATAAAAAGTGGTCTTACCAATTTGGTCCTCTGGAATGAGGGATTCAATGGGTGGGTTGAGCTCAGAGCTTTGAAGCAGGTAGGATTTCATTTGAGTCATGAACTGCCGGACAGTCTGCAATAGCTCGAGGCCTGATTCGTGGCAGCTGCAACTTTCCTGCATGAAACTGATGTAGTCCTGCACCAGGCAGCCAAAATAAGTCCCTTTGTTCTGGGACTGCTCTAAAATCCTTTTAACTGCTCTCTTTTCAGGTGTCATGAGTGAGTTGAAGACACCGCTGACCTTACGCAGATGTCCTTTGAGTGCCCGGGGCAGCATAAACGTTCCAGCGCTGTGCCGCTTCTTGGGCTTGAAGGGTGGCTCCATGCTCAGCTCCTGATCACTTTCCACACCGACACAGTCATCTTCCTCTTCTTCCAAGCTACTGTCAGCTCTGGATGGACTGGCTGCTGCTGGAAATGTAAAGCTGTGAGTGTAGTCCAGAGAGTCAGAGGAGGAGGTGGAGATGCTAATGTCACTGAGTCTCTCTCGCCCCATAGGGCTGCCCTCTTCCGTGGGGCTTCTGTTCTCCGAGGCTGCATTCCTCAGTGCTTGCTTGGCCAGGCTCCGAGTTACTGCCTGCTCGATAAATTGGTCCTCCAGTGCGAGATGGCAGAGTTGACCGTCTGCATCATGAAAACTGGGAGCTCTTTTTCCATGACAAGTTGGCATGGCGATGGGTGAGCTTATCTTCTTGGGTGGTGATGATGTCGGTGAGAGAGAACTGAAAGAGGAACTCAGGCGTCCCAGGAGGCCAGTTTTCTCCTGGGGTATTTTGATCCAGCCAACACCAGTCTCTGGCATGCTCTTCTGCTTGACTGGGAGGGCTGGTCTACGCAGAATGGTTCGGGGTGGGGGTGGTCTTGGTGGAGGGGAGCGAGACAAAGGTTTTTCTGTGAGATGGATGCTTTGAAGTGTTGTAAGGCCCTGAGTAGGTGTCCTGTTGCTTTGTGAAATTGTGCAGTTTTCTCCAAATGTGGCAGTCTCTATAGAACCAGTTTGAGATCGATGTGTCTGTAGGAAGAGAGGGTTAATGAAGCACAGTGCCCCGTTTGACTGACTGCACTCCAGCTGGGACGGGGTTCGAGTGCGTAGGATGGGTGTAAGATCCTCTCTAATGGATGTTCTCTCTCCTACCTGCTTTACTCTCTGCTGGACTTCTGATCCATCAGGCACAGAGCTCTTCTTTCTTTGACACAGTGTAGAGTCCCAAAATCCTTAAGAAGATGAATAGTGTCAATAATAAAATTCACAATGACATTTTTCTACTTTAGTACTAGAATACTCTTTAGTATTCTCTTTAGAATACTCTTAAATAAAAAAAAACGTTCATCATCTCTGAGAAAACACTAATGACTCCGTAATAAAAGCACTCTTCTCACAAACAAACGCAACTATCCCAAAGTGTAAGCAGGAAGCAGAAAACAAGTCAAAGTACAAGCAGTAATAAAGACAGGAAAACATATTAGTCATAATGGTATCAAAGACTGAAACCCACACTTACAGGAATGAAGTAAAACTCTACTAAGTCTGTGTTCCTTTTAAAAGACACGCTGAAAAACATATACAGCTCATTGCTCCAAGACAGAATGTTTGAAACAGGAGTGTGGTTTACACACATACTGAATGGTATGAGTCATGCATGCTACAGAGCTGGTGGGAGGAGCACAGACATGGCTTCTCTCTTCCCACTATTTCTCACTCACATGTCCATTCTAATGAACGCCCCTTCAAATGCATTCCATATATTCAAAACAAATTTATATTTCACCTTTTTTACTGGACACCAAACTCCTCCCAATGTTATGGTTATAAATCCAAGTTGGAGCTCATGAGTTCTATATATACCAAATCAATAGAACTGAAGAAATCATCTTCCACTATGTGTGTTAAGCTTCTCTTTTAATGTCCCTCTTACACTGCTCTATTTTTCCGTTTGGAACACTCCAAATTGCCAAGTGTCCTCAGTTACCCCTGAAATATCCTACTCAGGGTGGTACATCAGACTGAAACCTGAGCGTTTTCACCTAATGCCGGAATTTCATCACAGCCTCTAGGTGGGGCACATTTTGGCAGTGGTCCCGGTAAAAAAAAAAACTCTAATATTCCCATTCTCAGTACTCCATACGTTACACTTTAACTCTTCATTCTGACTTTCACAGATTGAAATGACTGAGTTCCTTAAGTTAATTGTCTCTACAACAGGAAAAGGCCTTGTCTTTATTAACACTTGCCTTTTTCATTTTCATTTATAAAACACATTCAGCTGGTAAAGAAACATTCATACCACAGACTTATTTAAGAAACACCACAAGTGTAGTTAATTCAGGTAAGTAAATGTCACTTATTATGCTCACCGGTATGCCGTCAGTCGGATGCCAGTTTATACGTCAAATGAAGTGTATAATTACACAGTCGATTATATTTTTTCTGTCAACTTAAATAACGTTTTATGACTCAAAGCCATAGGAAAGAAACGTCTCTTAGAAAAAGTTCCAGCAAATGACATCAGAATGTCACCCACGGGACACATGTTCAGAAGCCTGAACACCAGATACCTTTGTTTTCATGATAAATGGCACAGCTTATGTACTTGAAATAATATGAATATGTTAATAACAAATAAATCCATATACGTTACTGTAAAAGATTACATTAAATAATCTTTAAAATATTCTGCTTCTATGAAATATAATACCAGCAACAAGTGAAGTGATGAGGTATCTTAGGTTTAGCATTTCCAATTTACCTAACTTGCATGTCTTTGGACTGTAGGAGGAAGAATTAAAGATTATGGATAAAATCGACTTACCTATTCCTAACTTGGCTACTTCTTCTAGATCACTAGTAGTCTTTGCGGCAGAGATCGCCTCAGGAAGCTTCAATGTAAAAGGTAGAACATCCCTATGGAGTAGAACCACAAGCAAAAGCCAATCTGATATTAAAGTGTACTACCAGGCCTAGGAAATTATAAAACACTATAGAATGTAAGCTCTTTATGGGGGAAAATAGAGAGAGGGAGAGTTTGAATGCTCTAGCTGCAAATATTAGCATGTGAAAATGTTGTCATAAAGAGGCTTGTGTTTGTCTAATGTGTGGCACGGACAAAGGCACAGGGCAGGGACACCATGCAGAAATGAACCATAGAAATGAACCATTTATGGGCTGTCACACACACAGTAATGCAAACACTTTCTGTTTGTTTTGATGTTAGTTACATCTGGGACAAAGAGAAAGGTAAAAGTGTTTACAGTAGAAACCAGATTGAAACAAAGGCTTCACTCAAGTAAGATCCCATGTCTCATGGGCTGGGAATAGGGCTGGGAGTCAGATATGATTTTTTTCACAATGCCTCAAACAAGGTTTTTCAAGATTGTTAGATTATTCCAGTATAGGATTAAATAGCCTTTTCATTTCCTTAACACATACAAAAAGATAATTTAAAAAACTCAAGAGGACTGGTCACATGTATTGATACTGGAAATGGATGTCATTTAAAGCAGAACAACATGAAACGTGTATAATAAACTCATTAATGTCAACATGTGCATTAATGCCTGAAAATATCTTTCTTAGAAACAGTATGCATTCATTAATTTCCACGCACTAATATAAGTAGTAGCAAAGCTTCTCAAGTTCATTAATTTGATGCAGCTTACCTGCTTATACAACAAAAAGCCACCAGTCGAAAAAGATCTGCAAAGCTGATTCCTGATCCTTCCAGTGAGAATGCTGAAAATCCAAACACATAAACTGAAAAACACCGCAGTAGTCATGTGCAGTCAAGCTACAAAATGTTGTGTTTTCTTCAGTGACTAAATCCACGTATGCAAAAGTTCCTCCCAATGTTAGAGAGGTTTATGCGACAAATAGAGGGAGAGAAACCCCAATTTGGGTTGATGCAAAACAGATGTGCTAACTGGAAGCAAGTTTTGTGGAAATGTCATTATCCCTGTTGTTTAGCTTTAACAGAAAACTGTCAAAGAACAGACCAGAGACAGGGACAGTTTTAGCAGTGGAAAAGGCAATTGTTAATCTAATATCCTATAGAATGTGTGCATTATTTATGATCCTTAAAATGAAAATCTACCTGTTTCCTAAACAAATAATATAACCTGTGCAATGTGGCTGCAGTGATACATGGCGTATTGGGAACATAGCACTGCAAGTAGAATATGGCTAGTCAAATCTTCTGCTTTGCGATTTAATATATTTAGGCAGAAGATACATTTATTACATTTAGGCGATGTAATGTAAGTTGAGAAGATATATTCATCATATCGCAAGGTAGAAGATTCCACATTAGTACAAAATATTAATACAAATAATTGATTAATTAATACCATTTAAATTAATTAACTGACTAACTTAAGAAATATAGTATAGTACATAAGAAAAATACTATAAATCCCTAGCAGCACAAACTCCGAGGTTACACACACAGCTAAAGCTAAGTCATAGTGGATCAATACAAGAGTAAAACAAGTCAAAGTTGTGTTTTGGTGGGCAAAAGGAAGTGAAAAGATGAAAAGTGACATTCATAGATCTCTGGCATAGTATATAACTCACTGTACTGTCTCTCTGTGACTGGGAAGTCCCTGATGTTTTCTGGAGTACTGTCTGTGTCCAAACGCAGGGAAATCACCTTCTTCTGTAGTTTTGATGACCTTCTCACTAGGAAGGTCTACAGGACACACAAAGAGCACAACCAGCCGTCAGAAAATAAAGCCTCATTATGCTATTTACAACTCAAATCTTCAAAAACTGACAGAATTATAGAATTTTCTACCAGAATAAATCTATCTATCTATTGATATATTGCACTGTGCAAAATTCATATACATTTAAACAGTACTACACATGCACACACACAGAAAAATTAGGACACCTTAAAAAAGCCTGTGTGTTTATTTTTAAATCTCTACATGTGTAAATAAAATGTCAATTTTAACAATACTTAAGGGATTAAATTAAAATAAGGCTGCAGCACATGTACCCCTGGTGGCCGAGTCTGCAGAATGCGTTTTGCTTCTTCATCACTGAGCGACAGTAAAAGCCAAACCGGGTGCGTGTTTGTTAGTCTATCCAGCACACTCATGTGCCGTCGTAGAGAGTCATAGCCAGAGTCTCGGACCCCTGGTGGACCAGTACAGACTGATGACTGCAGGAACAGACCACTCACCTCCCCCTCCAAGCTTCAGAGACAATAAAAAATACATGGATTGTGAATTCCAGCAATGAAAATATCTAGTTTTATTCACAGCTAAACACTTTCCATTGTACTAATATTTTCACTTATATTTAATTATCTGGACAAGTACTTCCCAATCCTTGTCTTGAAGCTTTAATGCAAGTATTATCTACTTAATTTATTAATTTGTTAAAAATAGGTGAGCTTTTAAAGAGAAACCCTAAATGTGCAAAGCATATGGGCTCAAGTGTCACAAAACGCTAAAGAAAAGAACTAACGCCCAGACCCAAATACATGTTAAATATATTCGATTAATTATACTTAGCAAGACTGACACGCTGTGGCAATCCCTGATAAAAGGGAGAGGCCGAAAGAAGAAGATTATACTTAGCTTCTCCAAATTCTACATTATATAGTGCAAACCCCTATTCATTTCTCGCTCTATATATATAATATTTATTGGTATTTTACGCCATTCTCAACATTTAAATATTTAATGGCAGAAGTATCGTTATTATGCTATTGTCTTTGTTTTCCATTATTATGTCCATTTTCATTTTTATAGCTGTTAGATAGGCCAGTATTGTTCTTGTGTTGTCTTGGGCGAGTATTTTATCTATGTTTTTTGGCAGGTGTACTTCTCGTCTCTCCAAGTTGTAGCTAGAACGTGTTTCATGGTGATAGGTACTTAACAGGTTTGGCATGCTGGGGTATCTTCGCCTTTTATCAGGTGTTGGTGAGTTATTCTGCAGTGGCCGATTATGCATCTGGTAAAGATAGCCTGATCTAGGCACATATTTTATATTTGTTGGGTTTTGTTTGATTTTTCCTTTGGCTATTTTGTCAGCTCTTTCGTTCCCCTTTATCCCACTGTGTCCTGGCACCCAGCATAGCTGTATGTCGTAATCTATCGAAGTCAGAATGCTGATTTTTCTCTGTAAATGCTGAATGATGGGGTGGTCTGGTGTGTAGGATTTCAATGCTTTAAGGCAGATATTGGAGTGCATATTAAAGTTTTGTGACTGTGTTTATCCTC
>JAOUQT010000036.1:13005037-13016288 GCA_025769995.1 Xyliphius kryptos
CCCATTCCGGCCATGGTAGTGGAATATATATATATATTTATATGTATGTATGAGTGTGTATCTGCCCAGCGCCCGAGATGTTCTTCCCTGGATGGGCATGGGGAACCCCACTGCGACCATAGTAGTGGAATAAGTGGAAGATAATGGATATATATATATGTATGAGTGTTTATAAGTGAGTACTCTTGTCTGTAATGCAGTCGAAGATGCGAAAATGAAGATATTTGGTTAGCAAGTTTCCAATAAAGGTATCATACTGTGAGAGTTTTGGGCTACGGTTGTTTGTCCAGATAAAACATTACGTTCTCATCAATGCATGATTATACAATTGTCATGTCATTGAAGTATATATTGTGTATGTAGGTCTCTGTATGTGTGTGTCTGTGTTTCAGTCCAGAGTTTACCACCCACCCTCCCACATATTTTAAATTATGTTCTATAAATAAAATACAGAATACAGCAATTCGATTATAGTTTATTATAGTGTGTTTGTAGCCATTTTATAAAAGCAATAAGACACTGGAGGTTGTGCATTATTGTAAATAAAGTACTGGAACTGCACTCCGCTTTGCATTGTGCCTAACAACACCTCTTTTCCGTGATTTATTTACAGTAATTTACAACCTCGAGTGCCTTTTTGGCTATACTTTAATATATTATATGGTTGGCTTGTTGACTTTCTTCTCAATATAATTCTACTACGAATATTTCCAACATGTCTCCTACCACAGATTTTAAACCAGAACCACTAAACTTGACATGGTTGTAGGGCCTTTGATTGTCCTCATTGCTGGGTGGACAGTGGACAATTATAGTTCATTATTCCCCTTGATCTTTTTAAAAACTTTTCAGGGTGCAGACAAATAAATGAGAATTGAAAAACTTTTTATCAAAATAAAATCTAATCGTTGTTTTCTTTTTCATTTTAGGATGTGAACCAGAAACTGCAAGAGGACAACCAGGAACTGCGGGACCTTTGTTGTTTCCTTGACGACGACCGACAGAAAGGAAAGAGGGTTTCCAGGGAGTGGCAGCGGCTCGGTCGTTACAGCGCTGGCATTATGCGCAAGGAGGTGACACTGTACCTGCAGAAGCTAAAAGAGCTAGAACAGAGGCAGGATGAGGTCCTAAAGGAGAATTTGGAGCTGAGGGAGCTGTGTTTCATGCTAGATGAGGATAAGGGCGCCGGAGGTACAGGAGGTTCCGTTGGACCTGGAGGCCCAGCAGGCTGCAGGAACTCTATTGACAGTCAGAGCAGTCTGTCACATGCCAGTGGACCCGGCCCAGGATTGCTGAGAGACGTTGGGGATGGAAGCAGCACCTCCAGTGCAGGCAGCACTGACAGTCCCGATCATTTCACACATAAGCAGCAACTGCTGGCTGGTCCAGCTGGAGGCAGTCATGATCAAATTCACAAATCCCGATTAGTGGAAGAAGCACCAGTGACAGGGCAACGTAGCCGTCGTAGAAGCACCAGTCCAGAGTATGCTGCTCACACCTTCCCTCAGGTGTGCAGGCCTCGCTGTGGCTCTTTTTCTAGCCCTGATTATAAAGGCCTGCGTGGGCTAAGTCAAGAAAATTATGGCAAAAGAGGCCATCTTGAGCAGTTCTCAAAGCACTTGCCAGTGTCCTCTCAGCCTCCTGGAAGCCCTGATCTTTTTCAGAAGCAAAGGGCAAGCATCGGTGGTGTATGTGGTGGTCCAGAGCTCAAACAGATGTTTTCGGGGACCCCTGAGCATTTCCAGAAGGGTCGAATGACAGCAGGAAGCCCAGAGATCCTAAGACATCAATACAGTGGAAGTCCAGATCATATTAAGTTCGGAAGCCCTGGTCGAGACGTGGCACAGAGGAGGACAGGAGCGGAGGAACTGTCCCCACATCATCGGAGCATCTACAGTGGTATGAATGGTGGGTCCGACTGGAGCCTGCTCTAACACCTGCAGTTTCAGTGCAGTATGTTCAAAATCAAAATACAATGCCCTATATCCAAGCAAAAAAAAAAAATCAACTTACTCCATAAGCCGTGGTCTGCTTTTAGCTATGTTTCTCATAATACAGCTCATTCTGAGCCCTGAGGAGGTAGAACAGGGCTGGTAAAGATCGGTGGTGTCCAGTCTTGGTTCTTAAGGGCCCTGATTTCATCAGGCTTTGGCTGAAACTTCTAATATACTTCTTCTAATATGCATTGGGAGCTGCTTGTGCATTGGAACCCCCCGGAAAAAACTGTTAACCAATTACACAACATTAAGTGCCCAACAAAAGCCTGAAGACAATACCACCCAGCAGGACCAGGAGTGGACACCACTGTATTTGCCATGGTTTCAGGTGAGTGAGCTGGTACACTGAAGAATTTAGTACTGATCGTGCTAGATTATTTGCAATGAGGTCATCAAGCAGCTTTATAAACACATCTGCTTGTTGTATCTGACACTTTTTTCCTAATTTGTAAAATTTTCACTCCTGTAACAGATAACGCGTACAATTCTGTATTACAAACAGAATATTTTTGATAAAAAAATGTTGTGATGTGTGGCATAGTCATTAGCATGTCTGTGTCTCGGCGCTCAGGATCAAGGTTGCAGGTTCAAATCTGGGTTGAGTTTCCATGTCCTCCCCATGTATGCATAGTTTTTCTCTGGGTTCTCAGGTTTCCCCCCCACAGCCCAAATACATGGATTCAAGGTTAATTGGCTTCTCTAAATTACTGCTGGATTTGCACACTGTCTTGGATGAGCATGGAAACCTTTCCCACGTGACACTAGTAGCGGACTAAGCAGAAGATAATGGGATGAGATTTTTGTTGTTAGAACTCAAAATAGGCACAAATAAAAACAATTAATTTTTAAGTAGTTATATTTAGGTAGATTTTTTAAATACAATTGGTTTGGACACTGATCTGATAATAACACATTTTACATTACGTTTACATTTTACATTTGATCATTTAGCAGATACGTTTGTCCAAAGCCACTTACAAATATTCCCCTTAATAGTTGGGGTCAGAACATGGGGTTACATACAGAATCCCTGGAGCAATGATGGTTAAAAAGGTCTTGCTCAAGAACCCACATTGGTCATTTCAGTGGATCTGGGATTTGAACCCACAACCCTTAGATTGCTAGCCCAACACCTTAACCACTGAGCTACCACACCCTCAATATAATAAGTGATCCATTTGCCTACAGTGCTTGCATATAGAGGAATTTGTCCTCCACATTTAACCCATCTGTGCAATGTAACACACATATATACCCACACTAATGAAGTAAGCACACATGCCCGGAGCAGTGGACAGTCATTGGGGTTAGTAGCCTTGCCCAAGGCCACTAACTTCAGACATAGTTCTTAGTGGGCCTGAGAATCGAACCAGGGACCTTCAAGTTCCTTAACCAAATGCAATAAAAGTTAGTCCGAGATATATTCAGTTTGTTACGCACAAATCATACTATACACTTTGCAATGAAGCAATAAACTCACAACCTATCCCGTTTTTTCCTCCCTCATTTTGCCCTGAGGTATGAATGCTGGACCAAGTTAAAGCAGCAATCTTAACTGTGATCAGTATAAATGGCTTAAAATATATTAATATATGTATGTATGGATGGCTTTCATGTTCTAAGTGATGAAGCCTTTTTTTGAAAATCAGATTTCAAAGTTGATTTCAGACTGGTTCCATTTAAGGCTCTTAATCTTGAAAATATCATCCGGCTCTGTTGGGTGTTTGAAAGACATTCTATCCAGCTGCAGGCTGATAATGATTCCCTGAACAATAAAAGTGCTGACTTTTGGAGCTGGCCAGAGCCATGAGGCACTCCCTGAAAGTGTGCTGTTTACCTTACCTTGCATTTAAGTCAGAATAACAGCAGTTAATCTAAACGTAATTACACCTTGCTAAAATGAATTTGATGTTTTTAATAACTGAAGTTCTTGACCAGTAAGAATACTCAATCTGCTTTAAATGTTAAGCACTGAAATTCCTGGTTATTCATTGAATAATTATTGGTTAATCATTTATTGTAAGTTTTGATGACAAAGCTGGTTTGTATTGGGTTCATCTTGAGCTCAGGATGAAAAACAGTGTGGTTTGTGAGCCCCCAGTGTTGAAATTACACTTCAGCGATCATGTAGCTGGGATTGATAAAATGCTATTTGTCTAGAATTGAAGGAAACACAAGATTAGTCTGAATCTTTGCTCACCCCTCTTCCTGTCAAATTTGCCATCGCACAGGCACAAATTAAGATGAGAATGGCTGTTACGTGTCAACCTAAGTGATGTAGTGTCAAGAGATTGGAAAACCTTACACAGAATGATATTAGTTTTTATTTGCTATAGTCAGTAGAAAAGGTTTCTAACACTATAGCGACATTCTCTTGTGGTCTTAATGATATTTTATTTTTGCTCAAAAAGCAGTTTTTAGAAACAAAAAATCCATCCCTCCAGTATATACCATTGTTGGAAATGTAAGCAGGAAAATACTGTGAGTCAACCTAAATTAAATTATTAAATTATCCAGATTTTTTTTCTTCTTTTTGCTTTTTGGCACATGGTCTGTATACCGTGTCATCTTTACTGATAAAAGCAATATATTTTTTTAAACACAGCAGTTTACATATTTGTATATTAATCCACAATATGGACATCAAAACAATTTTAGTACAGTTTCCGATGTGTGTTTTCTGTTACAATCAGAAACTACTGCTCCTCCTGATAATTAACGTAATTGTTCATTCATTCATTCATTTATTCATTCGTCTTCCGCTTATTCCTTTATGAGGGGTGCGGGGGGACGTTCTCCCCATGCCCATCCAGGGGAGAACGTCTCGGGCGCCGGGCAGACACACCCAGGACAGGGCGCCAATTCATCACTGGGTACACACTCACTCACACAGTCATACACACACTATACAGGGCAATTTAGAACATTCAATTTACCTTCATGTTTTTGGAATGTGGGAGGAAACCGGAGAACCTGGAGGAAACCCACGCAAACATGGGGAGACCATGCAAACTCCACCCAACGTGCTAACCATTAAGCCAACGTGCCGCCTTTGCAAGTACCATCGATGATAAAACCATCAATTCACATAAGAAACTGCATGGACACGTAGTCAAAACTTGCACTATATCCATTTTATATTTTCATTTCAGATTTAAAATTGCTATAAACCTCACTTTTGGTTGATTTTTCAATTTTCTTTCAGAGGAAGATGATGTTTCTGCAATAAATTTATTTTAAGTTAAATTAGTGGTACCAATAATTATGAAGGGCACTATACATATACATATACATATATACACAGTACAGGCCAAAAGTTTGGACACACCTTTTCATTCAATGCGTTTTCTGTATTTTTACGACTATTTACATTCTCACTGAAGGCATCGAAACTATGAATGAACACATGAGGAGTTATGTACTTAACAAAAAAAGGTGAAATAGGTAAAAAAAAAAAAAAGGCGTTTTATATTCTAGTGCCTTCAAAGTAGCCCCTCTTTGCTCTGATTACTGCTTTGCACACTGATGGCATTCTAATTAATTATACTAGTTAACCATTATAGGCACACCTGATAACCATTTCAGGTGACCACCTCTTGAAGCTCATTGAGAGAATGCCAAAAGTAAGGGGCCAGTGTAAGGTATGGCTTTTTTTAATGACTGAATGTAACTGTATTGTAAATGTATGGTCTCAGGACCGAAATTACTAATGGAATGTAAATGTGTGTAGTGAGTCATACGTCCGTAGTTCTCGCCGTATCTCCTGGTACTCCTCCTGGTTTTTTATCATGGCTGCCATGAAAAAGACCAATTCTTCAAACGAAGTCACAGTCAGATTCCCGAGGCAGCTGCTGTCATCTGGTGTGTGTAGCATCGTGGCTTTAGCTTCAGCAACCACTTTCTTCAGGTCGATGTTTTTCTGTTCTTCCAGTAGTGCGTCTTTAGGGTCTGATGGTTTCACCTGTGGTGAGTCCTTTGGGAAGCAGAACACAGAATATATATAACATTTTAAAAGCAGTGGTGAAGTTCGTCCTCCTTTTACACAAGTATAAATTAAACATTTCATTTGTACAGTGCTGTTCTCAAACATTGAGCATTACTGTATTCTCTGCTGCTTCAGTTTTATACGTTGAAGTCATTGCCAACTCCAGATTTGCGAGAACCACAGTAATCGGATGATTAACCAGGACGAAGCCGGCACAGATTATAAATATGGTGAAGAACAATCTGACTGCATACAGCATAACGACATCACTGTAACAGACATGACATCGTGAAACAGAACATCAAATAAAGTCATTAGTCTTATTTTAAAGGAATTATTTAGGTATAAGAGAAATTTTTCTCACCTATTTTCCTCAAACACCTCATACATAGGCATCCACCCATCTTGAGTGATGAGAATAAACAAAGAGTACATGGTCTCCGTCAGACTATCAAAGCCCTTTGAGGAATGTCGAAATAGTCCAATTCCGACCACTCCAAAAACCTGAAAGGACAACGAATCAATCAACAAGACACACCACAAATCACATTTAACATATGCTACAACACAGTCATGTGAGAACATACCAACATGACGAGGCCGAGAAGTAGAAGCGAGTAGGCCACATCAACTAAGGACTGGCTGATCACATGGTTTATCATTGAAATCCCTTTAAATATTGCAAACCCTCTTATGCTGCGTAACACTCGAAATATTCTGGAGGATTGAAATAGCAGATGAATTAGAAAATTCACTGTCCAAGTGTACGTACTATTTAGATTAACCACCATATCTGTAACCGCCAAACCCTCGGTGTGAATTAACAACACAACTGTTAATTGAAACTAATGTTTATGAAAGTGTTTTTTGAATTCTGTTTCAATGGTATTAACGGATCATTTAACACTGAATAAATATTCAGTGACGTGTATATATATATTATAACATATATTTATGTTTATTACTTACATAATGATTTTGGCAGCACGGACAGGAGCAAGTCTTGTTGCTAGTAGCACACAAGCTGTGCATATAAATTCCACAATGTTCCAGCCATTCTGCAAATTTAAACAGACAAAAAAGTTCACATCAAAATGACTTTATTAAACCCCGCCCCCTTAATTACTGACGCTACACCATTCATGTGTATTGTGACGGCCGCGTGCGTCCACCATGTTGCGTGTGAAATAGGGTGGATTTGGCTGTTTTAATGCCAATCCTGGGGTTCCACCAAGGTTATCCAGCATGCGGCTGCGGGTTACGTAATATGCGGGTGTGCCGGGGAGACGTGAGTGGAGTGTGTTTTGAGTCCCGTGTTTAAAACGTGTTACTAAAAGGCATCTGTTTGAGATGACAACCTGTGTCCAGGACATTTCTCCTCTGAGCGTTACCACAATGGTGTCAGAAGTGTGAGGATGGTCCAAGCGGCAAGACGGAGCCAGATAATGAAGTGAGCATGACTCTGGGAAGAACCCCACGACGAATGGCAGATACTATAGTCAAGCGTGGTGGTGGAACAGAGTAAGTGTGCCTGCAGCTCCCTGGGAGCGCTTGGCTGGGGACCAAGATGGTGAAAGGGAACACATAGGATGAGGGACTAGTTTGGGCGACAAGAACCAGCATGGCAGTTGTTGGCGCTAAGGCGATGTCGCTTGTGTGAGGCAGTTTTTAGATGTGTTTGCGAGCCATACAACTGGATCTGAGATTCTTCATGGACACACTGGCGCCCAGCGGGCTGAAAGAGTA
The DNA here is from genome assembly GCA_025769995.1 of Xyliphius kryptos. Classification (NCBI taxonomy): domain Eukaryota; kingdom Metazoa; phylum Chordata; class Actinopteri; order Siluriformes; family Aspredinidae; genus Xyliphius; species Xyliphius kryptos. The sequence continues at coordinate 13,012,766 of JAOUQT010000036.1, forward strand.
CGTGAGGCTCTGAGGAAACTGAAGTGAGCTGTGCTGTTTTGGAATACTGCGTTTCCAGTGCATTAGATAACAGAGATAACGAGTGATGAAGTTTCGTCGACAACCAATGGGCACGTAGAGCCCATTTTCATTAACCACAGTGTTGACTTGAAGTCGATGCGAGGCACTCGAAGGCGGACGGACCAGGCGGCGAACAAAGTGAGGTAGGGCGATTGCGACATTGCTGAGCTGCAGGACCACGGAGTGGGGGATCATGCAATGTGGGGTGCAGTGGCCCTCGGTCCAACCGGATTGTATTTTTGCTGTTTTTCATCGATGGCCTGTGAGTCTGAAAACGTTTTGGTCCCACGCTGAAGCTACAAGTAAAGTGATCACTTTTACTTGTCAAGGGAAACTTAACAGGTACAATTAGATGTGTCCATGTCACGTGATCACACCGTAAATCTACAGCAACCTATAAAAACAAAGACGTTGACAAACGGAAAATCCGGTGCTATCAAGAGAATCCACTGTATTTATTTTTTACAAGTTGCCTGGGAGTCAACCAGAAGGTGTCCGTGACCCAATTTTGGGTATTAAGAAATGCTGCTCTAGTGTATAAATGCTCTAAACTCTGAAGGTTTTGGAATTAAGCTGACTGTAAATTCTGACACAATGCTTAATAAATTGCAAATTGCAAATTTAACTATATGAAGTGACATTGCTCGTTAGGATTAAACAAGTGCTGACCAAATGGCAGGGTTTAGTAAAAAGTGAATTGGAAATCAGAGACCTTCCAGTAGACCCGAAAACCGTAAAACCACTTGAGGATTATCTCCCACAAAAAGATTGTATGGACAATGTCATCGAGGATTTGTACTGCAGGGCTGTCTTTCTACAAAAAAAAACATGAGCTATTAACAATTTGAAAAGAAACGATCCAAATACTTAATAGTTACACAAAACGGTTACCACGATAAGACCTTCTTACCACACTATTTTGGGGATCAGCCTTAAAAGTGATCGTCACCAGATTTCCAATAGTTCCAATTAGGGAGATGATTTTAAACAGCGTGTGATCCAGAAATTCTCCTGTCAGTCTTTGCTTGAGATAATTTTCATTGTCAGCCTCATCCTGAATGAGTAAGAAAATTTCTCATCATTAACCCTTCAGGAGCTTTATGATTTATCGTTATAATAAAAAATATATGATAATCATTTGATTTATATTATAGTATTTTTAAAAAAAAATTCACTGTAACATTTGACTACACTATTAGGACATAAATCCACATTAAGTTGAAGCTCCATTCATCTGATCACATTTTCTTACCATTTGATTGAGGTCCAGAAAGTCTGAATCTGGCCCATGCTCACCAACCTTTTCAGACAACTGTTTTTTAAATCTATCAGACACCTCCTAAACATACAAAAATGTAACAATATTTGTATAATTGCACAAACGCACACACACACACACACACACACACAAACACAAACATTGTGAAGGCCTTTTTAGAAGGTACTAATATGAAAAGCTCAAAATCTGATTGCCTAAAGCAACAGGTTGATCTAAGTTTACAGGCTTATATGTAGAAGCTTTATTTATTAATTATTTTAAATTTATTAAAAAAGACGTGTTGGCTGACGGTATCTGCTTGCCGCTCGTGTTTCTGCACGTGTGTATATATAATACAAAGACGTGTCCATGTTAAATGGATAATTGTGTTTTGTGTTTAAGGATTTAAATCAATCATGACAGAATACACGCCTGTAATTCTGACTTTTTTATGTGATTTCCCGTGATTTATTTATAACATGCAAAACTTTGAGTGCTTTATTGCTTTTATATAATGATTACATAATTTAAAAAAAAAGTTTTTACTCATAAATGCGTTTATTAAAAAGAAAATTATTAATAATCTATTCTTCCGCAACATAATCTAACCCTAACCCTAACCCTAATCTAGTCCTGTTTTAAAAAGGAACACTGATCGCTGAGTAACAGGATTCTGTTTCTGTAACAATTGAAAACTGTCATCTAATGGCCGCAACAGGCTTATTGCTTATCATAATTCAGCTGGCTGTTTATATTATCCTGCATTTTATGATTTGAAATATGTATCAGTGATACGAATGTGAAGCGCACAGAGCTACATGTTATTGCCTATAATGCTACAGCTGGACAAATGATTTGAGGGTCTTTCTCAAGAACCCACATCGGTAACTTTTGTGGACCTGGGATTTGAACCCACAACCCTTAGATACCCCTACCTGGAGTAAAGCAGTGCGAGTTCTGTAATCCATTGCTGTGTCTCCAAACGAATGGTACACGTCGGTGCCGCAGGTTTTCGTAGCACTGTCGATTCGATGTCATAGAGCAACAGCTCAACGTTCTTTTCCAGCGTTCTTTTGGAATCTTAAGGTGTGGTTGATGTTGCATTTCATTACATCATTTTGAACTAGCAATCACTTTATTTTTGGCATCGTCTGGAATTGTAAAAGGAAAAAATATTGTTTGTGTTAATATGTGTAAACCTTAAGAGATCAGTTCCTGATGGCTTATTTTAAAAGCAAAAAAATCAACAGAAAAAGTTTATCTATTTAGCGCACACTTAAAGATCTAACACATTCAGGGTGTTTTTACTCCCTTTTTTTGTGCCACAATGTTTATCCTTAAACTCACAAATGGACTATATTATGGAAATTAGGTGACTTTTAGGACACCCAATTGCTACTTTCATCCAAACCCGGGTGGCAAGCATTTTTACCGGCACATTTCATTGAAGTCATTGAAGTTGCTTATTTGCCATGATGACCTTCTTCAATTCTGTCTTCATTAAAGTTTTCAGGAAGCAGGAAGCTACTTTTACCTTAGTATGGGTTTTCAGTATTTCTGCCGTCTCTGAAAATCACTAGGAAGGAAAGAACGTGTATATCCATCCATCCATTATCTTCTGCTTATTCTTCTACTGAGTCGCCATGCCCTTCCCCATGCCCATCCAGGGGAGAACTTCTCGGGTGCTGGGCAGATTAAACTGGACTGGGTTAAAAAAAAAAAAACGAAACTAGAGGAAGGAACAAAGTGGTTTCTACTTTTTGAGGCGTCTGAGGTCCTTTAACATCTGCAGGATCTTTAACGAATCTGTGGTGGCGAGTGCTAATGTTTATACTGTTGCATGCTGGGGCAGCAGGCTGAAGGTGGCAGATGCCAACGGACTGAACAAACTGATCCGTAAGGCCGATGATTTTGTGGGTGCGGAGCTGGACTCGCTGACGGCAGTGTCAGAGAGGAATATGCTGTCTAAGCAGTTATGGACATTGTCTCCCACCCGCTGTACCACGTTTAGTCTTAAGACTCGTTCCACCCAAAAACACCACAGAGCGCCACAGGATGTCATTCCTACCTGTAGTCATTAAAATGTATAATCAAACGGTATAACTCAACATAATTTATATGTACATTAAATAATTATATAGTGTATATAGTATACAGTCTTTTTTATGTGCAATACAAACGTGTGCATTAAAATACAGTGTCATG
>JAOUQT010000036.1:13026290-13038493 GCA_025769995.1 Xyliphius kryptos
ATTGGCCGCAAAAGGAGGCCCTACACCATACTAAAAAATTATTGTGGTCTAAAACCAGGTGTTTCAGTTTCATTGTCCAACCCCTGTATATGTATTACTACTACTACTAATAATAACAATAATTATAATATTAATGATTCTTATCCTTATTATTCTCATACTTATTATCCCAGGATATGATGACACAAAATAATTTACAAACCATTAATAAAATTAGATTAAATGATTAAACAATCCAATGAGGGTGATTACTAAAACTATTTAAATAGATGGTTTCCTAGCTTCATTTTATTATTATATGATGACTAATAGATTCCTGAGAATATAAAAATGGAAAATTAAGGTTTGGTTAGTTTACTAGTACAAATATATAAATACTAAATGTCTAGGTGAAAAGGTAGCATGGCCCTGACATCTTTAAATATTTACATGTTGTCACGTTCGCTAAAATAATGGCCTAAGTTAATTTTTTGACCAAAATGATATTTTTTGCCTAAATCCATCTCACAATGCTGTCCACCTTTGGTAAAGTCGCCTATGTCTTTAGTTTAACAGATCATGTGATTCCACTCCTGTAATAAAATTATATGTGAAGAGTGAATTGTAATCGACATACATTTTATTTTTAAATAAAAAAACCTTAGGCCATTATTTTAGGAAGGTGGTGATAAACTCAATTCTATCAGAATCATACAATTTTAACGATTCTATAACAATGCATTATATTATACTTGGTGCTTAAAATGCACATTTTATCTGTTGAAGCTCATTTCGTCATAATGCCACGGTCCTGGTGATCAAATGTGTGTGATTTGCTTTAAATATAGATTGCTGAAATGTCTCCTTGGCATTAAATAATTAAAATAAATGCAGTCAATATCCTTGTCATCATTGCTATTCAGAATTTCTTAAATCTATTTTTTAATCTAAATGTAAAAATAGACATCAGAAAGGTTTGGTTCAGTTTGGTGGTAGTACTGTTGACAGTTTGGTGGTAGTAGTACTGTTGACAGTTTGGTGGTAGTACTGTTGACAGTTTGGTAGTAGTACTGTTGACAGTTTGGTGGTAGTATTGTTGACTCACAGCAAGAAGGACATTTCTGTGTGAGGATTGCATGTTCTCCCTAGGGGTTTTCTCCGGGTGCTCCAGTTTACACCCACATTCCAAAGACATGCACTTTATGTTAATGGTGTATCTGAAGTAGCCCTTAGTGTGTGAATGTGTGTGTGTGCCCTATGATGGATTAGCGCCCTGTCTAGGGTTCTTCCTGCCCTCGTGCCCAGAGTTGCCGGGTGGGCAACGGCTTCCCCAGGACCCTAAATCTAGGATTAAGCGTGTATATAAAATGAGTAATTGAATGAGTTTGATTTACAAAAAGAAACGGGATAGCAGGCGTTCCGAGATGGATAATCAATTTTCCGGGACAGACGGTAAACAAAGAGAACATTCCCGGGAAAACCAGGACGTGTGGCAACGCTATCTGTGTTTGAAGACACCAAGTATAATGTAAGAGAGCAAGCGTGAAAGCTAAGATGGTAGAGTGTGCGTTGCTGGAAATAGCCAGAAGCATTACTGTAGTAACTGGTGTTTGAATCCCTGGGGATGCAACAACCGACAAGAGATTGGGATGTTCAGTCTAGTTACAGCTATCCCATAGGGCTGATCATAATAGTTACTAATTAAAAAGAAAATAATCCAGTGATTTGCTTAAATTTGGGCAGTATAAATGCCCCCTGTTTATTACAGATGATCAGACTAACGCTTGTCGTCTCTGATTCGATATTAAAGAGACATTTTCAGAAGACGTCTCGCAGTAGTGACGTCTCGCCTCCAGCTCCGTTCTGTCAGAGCTGGGACGCAACCTTGAAAACTCTCTGTTCTTGCAGCTCCTGATTTTGGCTCTTGATGACTGCGGAGGTTCGGTTGTCTTATTAACGACTTACCCATGGAGGGAGAAGACAGGGGACCCGGGCGCTCTCTTTCCTTTTAAAGTGCTGACTTTTCCTCAGTCATTTAATTATGAACAGGGAGATTATTCAACCCACAGTCGGCTCCTTCTCCCTTTCCCGGGCTTCATTTATCTCTGATTAAACTTTTAATATTCGGCAACTGAAGTTACCAGGGATGGGGAAAAAAAAATGCGGAGGCGTGACAGTGAAGGAAAAGTTTTGGGAATGGCGGTTTAAAAAAAAAACGCATTTCCTCCCGCATTCCAAAGACATGTACGGTTAATTGATGTCTCTAAATTGCCCATTAGTGTGTAAATGTGTGTTATTGTATGTGTATAGGGTTGTTCCTGCCCTCGTGCCCAGAGTTGCCGAGTGGGCACCGGCTTTCTCGTGACCCTAAGGCTCGGGTATAGGAAATGAATGAGTAATTGAATGATACATCTCGATGTGGTCATACGAAATAGAGGCGGTCTTGGTTAGTCCTCTCGACCAATCAAATTCTTGTGTGGGGTCCCATTAGATCTGGGATGGCCAACAGGTCCTAGCTTCTGATTGGTTAGTTTAGTCACATGGTTCAAACGGTGAACAAGGAAGTGTTGTTGATGTGAAGTGTGGACACAGATTAAAAAGTTATCTGTCTCCATCCTGCTGTTTCCTCAAGAGTGATCCAACCACCACAGATCGAACCCTCACATTACATTTGTGTGAGACACACAGTGTTCATTGTTGAAAATGACTGGCCTGTGGTCTTTGTAGTGTTGAAACGGTGTGTGATATTTACAATAAATCTGGCACAGTATGTGTGTGTGTGAGGAAGAGATGGGGTGATGTTCATGTGTGCCCATGTGTATGATGTGGCTCTTTGCGGTAACTTGGTAAAAAAAGTGTGGCTTGTGGTCTTTGCCTGGTTGGCCACCACTGCAATAGATAATTTACTTTACACTTACAATGGATAATTTACTTTACACTTACAATGGATAATTTACCTTACACTTACAATGGATAATTTACTTTACATTTACAATGGATAATTTACTTTTACACTTACAATGGGTAATTTACTTTTACACTTACAATGGATAATCTACTTTACATTTACAATGGATAATTTACTTTTAAACTTGCAATGGATAATTTACCTTATTGTAAATTGATAATTTACTTTACACTTACAATGAATAATTAACTTTACATTTACAATGGATAATTTACTTTTACACTTATAATGGATAATTTAATTTTACACTTACAATAGATAATTTACTTTACACACAATAGATAATTTACTTTTACACTTACAATGTAAGTGTAAAAGTGTAACCCTTCATTGTGCTTTTTTGACAACAAAGTGCTTTGCTATGTAAGATTTTGCTAAGATGCGCATTTGGAGTTTTAATACATTACATACATTTCCTCCTAGTCCTGGGGGACGATGTCTCTATTTGCCACGTAACTGTACTCTGTACAGTGTGTGGCTGAAATGACAATAAAAGGAAAATGAGATTAAACGGCGATCATGAAAATGTCTATATTCAAATTTGTACTATAAATAAATGAGTGCCTAAACATTTGAACAGTATGCTGTGGGTGTGATGGTCAGTTTACAAATCCTTTGACTATATAGTGTCTCCATGCTATAAGACTGCATTAGTATTGGACTGCTCTATGGGGGCTCTGCTCCAGGAGGTTGCTATGGAAACTTAATCCTGCTGATCTTGGAGTAAATGACTGACACCTGAGATATCTGGGACATTGGCTGTTTAGTAGCACAGATGCATTCATAACACCAACGATTGTGTGAGTGTGAATCTGTGGTCATGTGGATTAGATCTAGTTATTTTAGATATGTTGAATTAGGAGTGTCCAAATTTACACTAAGGTCCACAAAGCGAAAAATATACCAAGGGCAGAGCCAATCACTAGAGATTAGATGTATTGCCTCAACTCTAGTGTATATAATATTCTGTCAGTGCTTTTCGATGGTTGGCTCCACATGTGTGATTTGTAGGATAGGTATAAACTGACTGAATATCCCAATCCCATGTCAGGCGCAACTGTAGTGACTAATGCCCCGTGACTTTCCAGCAGAGCATGCTCTACAAACTGAATTATCCAGGCTACGGATTATTTACATCGGACTCCTTTTGCCTTCAGAACTGCCTTAATATTTTATGGCATACTTTGAACAGAGATGTTATTCTGCATTCTGGGTTGTAACGAGTTGCTATTTGGTTTAATGTTGCCTATCTTTCATATAAAACTATATAAAATCTAAAGGTGATGCATTTTGCCAATTTGTTTGCACACAGCGGAATTGGTCCTCTGAATTTAACCTATCCGTGCAGTGAAACACACACATAAACACACACATAAAAACTTGTCCGTCACTGGTCTGTTTTGTCCCCTTTTTTCCTTTTTATTCTTTTTGGAACTTGTGTGCACTTTACACCAATACCACATCACTATTATACTATATTCTCTTGCTCTCTCTCTCCCTCCCTCTCTTGACACTTGCACTTTACAATTATCTGCAGTGTAGTACCATTTCTATATTGATGAACACATTTGTAACCTAGCTTTTCTCAGCAGGTTAGATCAGCTGGCAGAACTCACAAGTACATTTTCCCTTTACTGTCACTGTATGTTGTAAAGTGGCATCCACTTCAGCTTGAGTAGCCATGTCATTTGAACAGTAAAAGCAAATGGCTTTTATTGTAAATCACATTGCTTTTGTGGTTCAAGGGCTTCTAATGCACTCGCCATTAGGAACATGGGCTTCACCTTGCGTGAGGTAAATATACTTTACTTACTTTTCACTTTTTATCATGTAATTGCATCATGGCAATGTAGTCAACTTTATCAGAATGGGGTTTGAGCTAATGGTACTGCTTCTGGAAGCCATAGGGCCTCTCTCTCTAACACACACATATGTATATATATATACAGCAAAACCTCTCCTATTTCTGATTGTGGCCAATTTCAGGTGAAAATACATCACAAACTGCACTCTCAAGATAATTAAAGCTCTTTTTTTTCGAAGGTATAATTATCTGAGCAGAGAATCCATCATGAACTACATTATCATCAGAGATTACAGATAATGCTCTTAGGATTTGCCTCCTATTTTTGGTATATTTCTCCTATTCCTGATATGCAATTTTTCAATCCTTAATTGCACAGACTAAACTACAAGTTCCACTAAAATATAACACAGTGCATAATAATAATAAAAAATACCATACTACAATGATAAAGGAAAATAAATAGATTTTTATATTGATTCCATTGCTGGGAGAATGGTGAGCCAGAGGTATCAGAAAGGACTTTATAGAGACAGCTATGAATGAGGAATTTAGGTTTTTAGTTTTATTCTTATAGGCAGGATGCTAAGTAGAGGATGTAACCATACCAGACATATAGTAATCTATACAAAACAACACTACATATAATGAAAAATAAATAAACCAAAAAAATAAATCCTTTTAAACCTAAGCTCTTTATTTAACGATGAAGATTTTTTCAAGTTATAAAAATGTATTTGAGTACATTGTTTATGTAAATTTTTAAATATGACAATTTCACTAATAATATCTTCCGTCTTAGTTTGTGCCGGCTTTTATTTTGCAAATCATGCAATCACAATCCTCGCTGTTCGGCCTTTGTGCGGTCTGTGGTGCATTCTGTACCTTTGGTACAACAGGAAGCATGAACTGTAACGTTGTCAGAATTTACGAATATATAGATTCTACATTGCTGTTTCGGTTCTCATGATATCAATAGAATAATTAGGAATGTCTCCCTGTAAAAGGCTGTAAAATAGGCAAAAGTATGCTTCTAATACCTGTTAGCATTTGCACATTTGTTATTTTGCTGGTTATTTAATACTGTACATTCATTTAGATGCACACATTTAACTTGATGGTGCATTCTTGACGGTTGCTGCTAGAGTGCTTCCTAACCTAAAAAACAGCAATACAAAAAGATTTAATATATGTGTCATGGCTGAAGCTATTCCATAGGGTGGCGTTTTGTAATTACTGCTCATAAAAGCTTTCAATTTTAGCAGGAGGTGTGCAGAAATGTGTGGGCTAACAGATATGTCCATGCTGTTTTGTTCTTACTTTTCTGTAGGCAGACCTTTCGTGATTCTATAATAATGTGTGATATTGACATGTTATTGCAAATGATCTGGTTAATAAGCATTCTAATAAGTTAAAGGATGCAAAAACAAAATAATGTGCATAAATGTGTAAAAAAACAACAAGGGCCATTTGGCTTCAAACATCACGGCTGTATGAGTCTTTGCTCTTTGATGTACTAGATATATTGTCTTGTCAATTTGAGAGGATCTGCCTTTCTTCATTTCTTGGTCCCCCTTTTTAAATATAAACCAATCCATTTAAAGACATCCAGCTACAAAACTAAGATACAAACATAGTCAGAGAGTTCATCTAAGCTATTCAGGATTTACATACTTTCTACACATTGTCCCTTTTGACATCCCTGGTTATTATCATTATACTGTGTTCATGTCTAGAAAACGTTGTGTTAGATTCAAAAGCCAGCATATGCTGCTTGCTATGTGTATTACTAGATAAAAATGAGGGTTGTTGTAATTATATGACAAGAGCTAGAATCAGCATACCATTAGCATAATATCACCCAATTATGTACTATAAATTAAGGCAGTAGGGAAATTCATCAGGTCTGAATTTAAATGTTTAACTCATATTTGCTGAAATAATGTGTATTGTTAGTTAATAGCATGCCTTGAAGGAAAAACTGTTGACATAATAGATTGTATAGAAATAATTAACAATATTTTGTGTGTCTACTTGGCTACTTGCCCTTCCACAAGAATATGCATGCCTTTTCAGTCACCTTGTCCTGTGGGAAGACCTGGGATAGAATTCTGCAGAGCTAGAAGAGCTTATCTACTTGTTTATTGAGCGACCCAGTGAATGCCCTTGTTTCGGTCAGCAGGGAAGCCCTCTACTCTCGCTGATGAGAACCGTAGGAGTCTGGAGTACCTAGAGAGAACAGGACAGATTACAGTAGCAGAGTGGAAGAAAAAAATTTGTGGAACATACTTCTCTGGGTCTTGGACTGCTATTTTACAGAACATGCTGCTACATATGTCAGCACCCTAGTGTGTATGTGGGTGGGTGTAAAGTTTTATGTGAAGCTTAAGAATATATGGCAGTTACAAAAGACATAATATGCCATTATTATTTACATGGGAATGTATTAGGTATTTGCATCAAGTGTAAACTGGGTTTTATTCATGAATACATTTCAAAGCAATTTGTAGGCTTAAATCAGACACAGAAATGCTGCTGATTTTATGAAACCCCACAGTGTCACTGCTGGACTGAGAATAGTACACTAACCACAAATGTCTAGCAAGCAGCATCCTGTGACATCTGATGAGGTACTAAAAGATTACTTATACAAATGATGCAACAATGGCACATGTTGACAGGTATTGCGGAGTGCTACAATCCTGTCACTGATCACGCATGTGTGGAAACACGGAAGTTTATTCCTCCAGTTCACAGCTTTGAAAGATTACGTCTGATTATTTCCTTATTTCAATATTCAATGTTTTTGTCATTTCTTGTATTGTGAGTAGTTATGGCCAGATGAAGCCTCATGTATCCTTATCTAATTTGTTCAAAAAGGTTCATATATCAAGGTTTCATGTGCACACAAACTTTAATATAAACAAATGTAAATATAAAAGTTACATTTAATTAATATAATTTCAATTTTATATTTAATATAATATACTCATTAATCGAAGAAGTTTTTGTTGTGTAGTTAATGACAATTGAGGTCTATCTTTAAATAAGTCTATCTAAAAAATAGGATATGATATGTTTATGTTGAAATATTTTTAAAACTGATGCAGTGTGTTTCAAAGATAGGACAATCATTTTTTGGGGATCCATTGTGGTTTGTATATGTTTATTAACGAAACACTATAACTTTGAAAACCTTAAAGTAGAAAACCCCTATAGATGCTTCCTGAAAAAAAATCTGGATTTCTCAACACAGACACAATCCAAAGCCTTGGCACAGTAAGGCCCATTACTACTTGTGAACTTTTTATGTGCCAATAAAATCTCAGATATTTAATCATCTGCTGTGTTTTGTTATGTGACACATAAGCTTTTATCTCAAGGTGGACCAACAAGATAGGTGTGTCTAGTAAAGACTTTGTTGCTTCAATCAGTCAGTGTAAGGTCTGAGACAGTTACTCATCTCTTGCTGCCTGCACAGTTTGTCTTGTTCATCATTGAATCCTTCTTCAGTTGTCACAGTTCAATAGATATTTCTATATATAGCACACAAAGATGATTTACAATTTGGTACCATAACATTACTTTACATCCCAGAAAAGTCCCAGAAAAAGAAACTAACAAAAATACTAATATTTGGCATTTGCTTCAAATTTAATTACACACCATAAATGGGCCACCCTACGATTGAGACAACAATACATTTGTAAATGGTGTTCTTCCTAATCGATTACGAAGAGCATCATTTTTATAAAGTAAAACATTCTTTATAAATATTGCTGTTCTGTTCAAGAGGTTTATTAGTGATTCATGAGCGTCTCAAGAACCTGTCTCTTTGTTGAAGAAGTGCAGCGACTTACATCACACACTGACAGTAATGTGAACCCATAACTAATACAATACTGTACTAATATTGTTAGTCAGTGAGTCTACACTAAACAGCAATGAGTTCACAAAAAGCAACTTTTTGCACAGTGATATACAGTATTTCTTTGCAGAGCACAGTGTCAATCTGGCAATGGCTTTTCATTTTCCAAGTGGCTCTTCCACTGTGTCTGTGTCGGATATATAGTCAGGCTAGGAGACATCAGCATATGTCTTTTTTAAGGCATATCCAACAGGGTTTCACAACACTGAAGACTAAAGTATTACTACAGATTCAAGGTTTCTAAACTCACAGTACAAATGATTCAGCTGATCAACTATTATTAAGTTCTTTATGGATAAGAACAGGCTTTTGGGAGCAGGGATATTGTGAAAATGTGCAGGGAAATGGATCCTCTGAATATGCTATAATTTACACATTAGTATTTGCAAAATATCATGCTGAATTGTGCATGGGTTAACCAATGCATGGGTTTACAGTTTTAAACGGAACAATCACAGGTTCTTGTAAATCCATCTTCATGCAATGTATTTTTTAAATAAATGTTATGTGTTTTACTTATATTTATGTCCTTACAGAACTTAAAATTAAATATTGCAGTACACTATGTTTCTGTTGATTATATTTGAATATCACTCTTCAGCACACAAAGAATAGTTCCTGTATAATAGTTACCTGTATAAAATCTGCATCCATTTTTGTTTAAATGCTGCAGAGTGCACAATCCTCACATGATAAGTATATTAAGTAAAGGGAAAAAATGTATATGGTCTCTCATGTTAGAAATTGCACTACCGAATGGTAATGTGCCATAACAGTATTTTTATAATGCCACTACAACTGTGTCATGCAGCATGGTATATAGCTTATTCACTATAGCAGCATATACACTATATATACATGATAGCTATACAACTATATATATATATTTTGTGATATGACTTTTTTTTCCACACACAGCTCTGCTCTCTGCTGGATGCTGTACCACCTCCTGCAGAAGTGTCAAGCTTTGGGACAGGTAAGACTTTATTATAAACGATCCAAAAACTGATACATTGTGTAAATATCTGCTAATTTCTCTAGACACACATACACTCACAGAAGTATTCCTTAAATACTAACCGATGCATTGGTCTTTCTCTGCAGCTTTGATGCCTCCTGACCGTTGCTTTGTATGGATCCAGTGCTGGGTTCCTGGTCTTTTAGGAGCTCAGATCCCTAGTGCCTTTAGCACTGGGACAGAGAGAAAGAGAGATAGCACAATAGTAGTGCACAAGGCAGTATCTTGTGTCTATTCCTTCCCATGCTGGTTTCAGGTGTCCTGATTTCCCTGTTAGAGTGCTGCACAACAGTAACTAAAACAACAACAGCAAATTAAAAAAATTACATTGGGTTTTGTTAGGAGGAAGAAAGCGAGAAGCCCTTAACTAGAATTCTGTAATAGGAGATTCTCTATATCTATTCTCTATAAAAATTCTCTATATGTTGCCAACAAAGTAGACCTACCTCCTTAAAATGAATGCAGTTGAAAATGAGCGTAAACACGTGAAATGGGATTTAAAGGCTAATACATGTTTTGTTTACAGAAGCCATATACAACTTCATATCAACACTAAAGAAGTATTTCTAATTGGATCCACTAGTAATTTTAATTTGACTTGCTGCATACAGCAGAAAATGAATAATACGTATTATCTTTGCAATGATTCCTTGCTGCTGTTAAGAGCTTTGTGGCAATCATTTGTTTATAATTACAACAATATTTACGTTATTAAATGTAACAAGATTAAAAGTGAAGATGGTAAAACATAGATCTTATCTGTCATCAACCAGTGACTGCTAATGAACGATGTTTTAGATGAATTGTGAAATATATAATGTTTATTTTTTGAAGCACAAATACAACATTAAATGCACACCCTCTATCCCAGGCAATTATAATGGCTATTCCAGAGGGGTATATAATTAAGAAATAGCCAACGTTCTCTACAACATACAAACCCAATTCCAAAAAAGTTGGGACAAAGTACAAATTGTAAATAAATAATTGTTTAAAAATTCCATATTTTATTCAGAATAGAACATAGATGATATAGCAAAGATTTAAACAGAGAAAATGTATCATTTAAATAAAAAATTATGTGATTTTTAATTTCGTGACAACAATACATCTCAAAAAAGTTGGGACAAGGCCATGTTTACCACTGTGAGACATCCCCTTTTCTCAATACAGGTTTGGGGACTGAGGAAACAAGTTGCTCAAGTTAGGGGATAGAAATTTTAATCGATTCTATTCCAATGTACAATTTTAATTGCTCAACTGTCTTTTTCGTTGTATTTTCCATTTTATGAAGCGCCAAAATATTTTCAATGGGTAAAAAATCTGGCCAGTTCATTACCCGGACCATGCTTCTATACAGCCATGATGCTGTATGTTGGATGCATGTTGGAAAATACAAGGTCTTCCCTGAGAAAGATGTCTTCTGGATGGGAGCATATTTTGCTCTGGAACCTGAATATACCTTTAAGCATTGATGGTGTCCTACCAGATGTGTAAGCTGCCCATTCCACACACACGAATGCAACCCCATACCATCAGAGATGCAGGCTTTTGAACTGAGCGCTGATAACAACTTGGTTCGTCCTTCTCCTCTTTAGTCCGAATGACACAGCATCCATGATTTCCATAAAGAGATTTGAATTTTGATTCGTTTGACCACAGAACAGTTTTCCACTTTGCCACAGTCCATTTTAAATAAGCCTTGGCCATTCTGGATCTTGTTTAGAAATTTAACTGGCAACAGCGGACGGCACAGTGAATTGTGTTCACAGCCAATGTTCTCTGGAAATATTCCTGAGCCATTGCCAATTGACCTAATGAGTTGCAATTGTTTGTACCTTTAACTTTTCCAGATATTTATTGCCCTTTCCTAACTTTCTGACATGTCACAAATGCTGTCACAAATTTTAAATTAGACAATATTTGACATGAAATTTCAAATGTCCTATTTTTGACATTTGATATGTTGTCTATGTTTTGTTTTTATTTACAGTTTGTACTTTTCCCAACATTTTTGGGATCAGGTCTGTAAATTAATAAATACTAAAAAAATATCTAAAATTAAAAATCATTGAAAAAAGAAACTCTCCACTCTTCTTATACTGAGTACCATCATGCCTTGCTTCAGCCACGTGTTCCTGTGAAATTCTGCTCTGATAGACAATAGAACAATTGCATACACATTAACTCACATATAAACACAAAACATATAATTTATGGGAATCATGTGGAGAACTAAGGAGCACACAGTTGTATACTTGCGTAAGTTATTTTTGGTATTAGGCCTAGATCACAAGTCCTGTGTGCCAACAATTGATCCTCCAGTATAAATCAGTATTACTTACAGTACAAGCTACTTTGTATCCTCTTTGACCTGTGATCTTTTCTATTTTTGTTGAAAAATTATATGAGACAGAACTAATATTAATATATAAACTCTTTTATGTTTTTAAAAAGTAAAGAGTAAAGAGTAGTTTATCTGCTTAGTTTTTTAAATATGACAATT
>JAOUQT010000036.1:13038593-13052752 GCA_025769995.1 Xyliphius kryptos
CATGTCTGTGTTAGAACTCACATACACAGTGTAGTCAAAACCAGCAATTTTAAACTTAATGGACAGTTCAAGTTCTTTCCTTTCCTTTAACACCATGTGCACTACTCTTCGGTACGAGATCACGTGTTTCAGTCTCTGGTTAAGGGGGAACTTTTTGATGGGTGAGACAACTTTTCCGAAATGGGAAAGTTCCTGACTAAGCTGTTCGTTTTTTTTAAACGGGGACATGTTGGATAGGATGATTTTCTTAGACGGGGTACTTAAAGGTAAAGCCGGGGTCAGTAGACCATTCAGAACAATTCCCCTTTGCAACAGATCATTCGCCAATTCAATTGTTTTAGCAAACATAACGACCAATTTATTCACTTGGGAAGCAGCGAGCAGATTGCCCCGTCCAACCACCTCTTCTGCCGCTAAGCAGCACTCTTCTACGCCGGCCCTGCACTCCACCTTCATGGCGTGCTGGCGGTTTAGCCTCTCGTAGACGGCGTTGCTGTATGGAAGCGTCATGTATCAGACAAGCGCTGACAACAGACGCTCTTAAGCTCTAAACACGCAGCAACTACACTCACAGCTCAAAAAGGTCTCAAACGCACAAAAACAGATTGAGAGAAAGATAGAGCGCAAATGGTATTTAAAAAAGAGATAAATGTGTAAATATGACTGGTTTTTAAAAGTTCCACCGTCCTCTGAAGGTTCTGCAGTTCCCTGTACTGTACTCCAAAAGAGACTTCCTTTTTTTTTTTTACTATTAAAACTGCTTTATTTTACCCAAAATTGAATTCCTATGTGCAGTAAAAGAAAACTATTAAAACAAATACAGAAATAAAGATCTAAACATATTCAAGTAAATGCTGGTCAATGTCTTTCGTGCACTTTTTAAAAAATCTATTAACATTCCGGATTTGACCAGTAGGTAGATGATCCTACTTACAATCTCTTTTCCCATTTATGCTTAATGTTATTATCTTTATGTCACCCATTTCTGGTGGAGAAAAAAAACAAAATTAAAAAAAAAAACAGAAGTGTTTATTCTTGGTCATAAGTGTGGACTTTTTTCAATTTTTCAATTTTTGACCAGTAAAAGCCCCTTCTTCTATAAAATGTTTTACGTCATGGACAAACTGCTGGGGTATTCTCAAATAAATCTTCGATCCAAGTCCCTTTCTGACCCTAAGGAATTTTTTATTTCCTCAGCAGTGTATTGAACAGGTAGCCTTCCATCCTGAGAACAAACAGACCATCCTGACTCAGAGCCTTCAAGATCCGAGCCACTGTATTTCAGTGCTTTAAAGTCTATTTTGGCCTGTTTGGTTACATTTCCACGCCCCCGTTTCTTTTATTGGGGACTTTAAAACCAGGTTCCACGACCATTGAAATGTCATCCATGTCCAGAAACTTGGGCATAAAAGAGTTTACCGTCGCCTCTGCAATATGCCCCAGTTCTACCCCTTTGTGCCTTTCTTCTGCCTCTGGCTTTACAAAAGGCTTGACTTTTAACAACGTTTTATTTTACTCTTCTACGCCGGCCCTGCACTCCACCTTCATGGCGTGCTGGCGGTTTAGCCTCTCGTAGTGGGCAGCAAATGTAAACTATGTAAAAAAAAATAAAGAATCAAATAATCGACACAGATTTAAGCAGAGTCTAGTGCGAAGAAGATCTCGTCATCCACGATCGAGCAAACGGCTTCCCCGCAGCACCACACTGATTTAAAAGAGTCAATGTCCTTCATGCATTTGTAAAAATTGAAATCAATTAAAATTCTAGATTTAACCAGTCAGCTGAAGAATCTTATCATATCAGAGTCTGCCATCTGTGTCATTTTGTTCTTTCTGCTGATGTATACAGCCATTTTGCGCCGTCCTAGAATAAAGGAGAGAGACTTTTTAACAAGGCTTTATTTTACCCAACACTAACTTACAATGGGTAGCAAAAGAGACCTATTAACAAAAATAGAGAATTACATAATTCCCACAGATTTAAGCTGTGTGGTGCGAAGCAGAGCTCGTCACCAATGATCGAGAGAGAGAGAGACTTCCAATTTACAATACAATAATACAGACAACTTTTTGCGCTGGAGCCAATGCTCATACTGTATAAGATGAGAAATGGCATGACCCTTGTAGAGGATTCACCATGACCAGCCAGGGTAGACAGTCTCTTGCACTGGGAAAATACACCCATGACAGGCCACCAATATATTACTGTGCAGACACTCACACTCTCTCTCTCACACGTGTACACACACACACACATAGACTATATGGGGAAATTTAGAGCAATTAATTTACCTTGAATCCATGTTAGTGAACTGTGGGTGGTGAACCTGGAGGAAACCCACGCAGGCATGGAAAAAACATGGAAACTCCACCCAGATTGGGTTATGTCGTTAAAAAATAACAACTAGTTACTAAAGTTGAGGCACAAAGCCAAAATCGTAATCAATGACAATGCATTTCAACTTCATTTCTCAGTAGGTCCATTTTCAGTATTGTATTAAAAACAACAGTGATTTACCTGCCGATTTGTTTCAAACCTCTAAAGCTACAGGGGTTGGAAGATGTTATGGCTAAATTGCAGCAGCCTGGTGGCCAATCTTCATTAATGGCACATTGCACCAGAAAGAGCAGAGTGTGAAGGTTTTATTAGAAAGGTAAGAGCACAGTTTTGCTCCAAATATTGCAATGCACACAACATTATGGGTGACATACCAGAGTTCAAAAGATTGGTTTGATAAACATGAAAGGGAAGTTGAACATCTCCCATGTCCTGCACACTCGCCAGATCTAAATATTATTTAGCCACTTTTGGGGGTTTTGGAGGAGCGAGTCAGGAAACGTTTTCCTCCACCAGCATCACGTAGAGACCTGGCCACTATCCACAAGAAGAATGGCTTATAATCCCTCTGACCACTGTGCAGGACCTGTAGATGTTATTCCCAAGACGAATTGATGCTGTATTGGCCGCAAAAGGAGGCCCTACACCATACTAATAAATGATTGTGATCCAAATCCAGGTGTTTCAGTTTCATTGTCCAACCTCTGTATATTTCCAATAACCCCACCATTTGAACTGATAATCTGGTCATCTGTTAAAAAATTATGTATTAAATTATGGAATTAATTAGGTACTAAAAATAATTTTTTATGTGCATCAACTTTTCTTTAAGTTGTGTAAATTTGCTGTGGGAGTTTGTACAACATGAAAAATGGTTTAAATGGTTAATGTGATTCTTCCTCTGGAGAGTTTAATCTTGGTGATCTTATTCCTCAAGGCAATGATGATACCACAAATGGTTAACCAGACAAGGTGTAGGTGTAACATGTTGATCCATATTGTGCTGTAATGATGTTTTAGTTGCCAAACCTTTAGACTAAAGCTTTTGCTCTGAAACTAGAAGTCAGAAGATTAATTATGGAGGGCATACAATGAGCTTTCGGGTGTGTCTGGGTTAATCTATATTAGTTTTGTTTAAAATACACTTTTAACCTATTTTGAAATTTGTCTAATCCCAACACACTTCAATAAACTCATGAATACTGCATTGTGACCTTCAGACTAAGCAGGGCAATGTTTCCACTGCACTGGCTATGAGAACCCATTGCTCTTGAGGCATTAATAAAGACAGATTGTGCAAATATTCTTTTACAGCTCAGCTTTATAACAGACTGGGATGCAGCTTTTTTTTTTAGCTTGACTCTGTGGAGTCACAACTGCACCACTGATCTTTGTAGGCAGCAACAAAGGTTTTCTTGTATTTTAATTGTCAGCATTTAGCATATTTAACAATGGACTGACTGAATTATGCGTGATGGATCAAAAATTTGTTGTTAATACTGTGCATTAGAATCTATTATATACACAAGATTTCTTAACCGTTGGGTGGCGAGCATTTTTTAAAGGCACGTTGTATTAAAGTCATTCACTAATTTGCTTATTTGGCAAGATAACGTTCTTTAATTCCTGATTCATTCAATTTTTCTGGAAGCAAAGCGGTATTGTGGGATCGGCCACATTTAGTTAGATGTCCTCTTTGCTGTTGATGAGCAACAGCATTAGCTTCACGTTGCTGTTTTAGCTGCTCTCTTGTCATTTCCAATTTACTGCGCCTTTAAGCTTCAGCATCAAGTGTTTGTTTTTTGTTGTTGCTGCAATCACTTCAGTTAGTGGATGCATCAGTTTAAAAAGCGTGATACTGTGTAGGGGTTGTTGTTAAATATCAGGCACAGTTAGGAGGCAGTGATTGTGTCACTGGCCAGTGCATGGCGCATGCTCAGGGAGTGGTTGGGGTGGGGTAGATGGGTGGAGCTGCCCCACGTCATCCCCTCCACTCTACTGATGTGTCAATCTCTATAGACATGACACACGCCAAGGGCCTTATAGCTGTAAAATGCACTGTCTTAATTAATTTACCTGCCCATAATTATTTAATGGCTATAAAAAAAATCTTATTAAGAAGAAATGCGGCATAGAAAACTTCTGCATTGCAGATAGATAAGTCGTTATGAAGATCATGGCGAGACAACTGCAGGAACGAGCTAAAGAGAAATACCATCGACCAACAACTGTGTTTTGATTAATTAAAAATAATGTGAAAAAAAGCCTTTTCATATGAGCCTGTAAAATTTTGTCTCTGGTCCTTATTAATGTTAATTAATCCTTACTAATTAACACAAAATCCATCTATTTCTTTAGCATTCATTTATATTCAAACACTAACAGGATTTCAAGTTGCATGGATTTTGTTGCATGAAACCAAAAAGCCTTTGGGGTAAACCATTTAGGATGTTGTGGGTTTATTGGTCTGTATACATTTTATATTTCATTCCATTTTATTCAACAATACTAAATGGAACGATTGCCGAACACTATCACACAACACCGTCACGCATCATCTTCAAGAAAATTCTCAACACACACCTCTTCTGCAGACACAAGTTATTAAAAAAATAAAAAATGAAAAATAAAAAAAAGCCAATACTGATGATACTACAGTGTACTTGTTTTTTTCCTGAACTACTGACTCGTGGTGTTCTCTCATTTGTAAGTTGCATTGGATAAAAGCGTCTGCTAAATGACTAAATGTAAATGTATATAACTAGCTCATAAACGTTTAGATATATTGTAAATATGACAGTCAAGTACACCTTCAGTTTATAAAAATATCAGATAGAGTGGATTAAATATCATTGGGATTTTTTTCCATTGCCCATTTCATGATGGTCATAAAAACATTATTCTCTCTTAAATGAAAACATGAACTCCATTACCTTAACGAGCTATTATGCTAATCTTACTCATGACAAAAACTTTATGCTATAATGTACAGTTTCAGATTTTAATTAATGGTTTATTGTTACAACATCCTGTGGTAATTAAAATATAATATCAGGATATATAAATTCAGTTATTTGATAACAGGTCTAGTTTAGTGGTTTTCCACAATGGTGCTAAAAGGCTAGTTGCACATTTTAACAATTTTGTTGCCTTTGAAAACACAAGCTAACTAATGATTTTACTCAGAACACATTTTAATTAAAGAGCAGCAAACGGACAGGTTTAAATAAGCAGGTTAGTCAGTAAGATAAGGTGACTGTAACTTAAATTGTCTGAAATGTTGAAAGACAAAGACTCAGTGAAGGACCCATCTCTCTTTAGCGATTCGGTAGCATTAACAGGTATTACGTAAGATACAGATTATAACAAAAATGAGAGTCTAAATCATTAAAGTGGATCAATTTGATTCAGAAAGAATGTTGTTCTGAGGTCATCACCATGACAAACAAAAAAACATAGTGGATGGCAAAATCTTTAAAGAAAACGTAATTAAAATGCTATACCGTTATAATAAAATAGGACACCATATTTAGCATAGTATACCGTAAGACTCCAGCATCACTAAAAGATATGCATTATAAACCTATTGCAGTGTTTGTGATGAGTTATAAGAACCTTTTAGAAGTGCATGACATTCATCAATTGAAGTATCAATTACAGTTAAAGGCTCAAGCTTACATACAGTTGGGTTGACGTTATTGAAATTCAGATTCCATGTCATTAAGCCATCTACTTTTTTATGACACTTTTTTTCACTAATTTTTTAAATATAAATTATTTAAATGATCAAAACCTAAGTGAGTAAAACATGTATCAATATGATTGTGCCTTTAAACAGCTATCTTGCCCCTTTGCTTGACATCATGGAAAGTGCTACAAAAAGTAACCAAGCTACAAAAATATATAATTTAATACAGGTCATGTATGTCCTTAAGAGCACTTTAAAAGCAAATGCTTAAAGATAGCATGGTGGGATTCCCTAACGGTGGGATTCCTCATGTCCATCCAGGGGAGAACGTCTGGGGCACTGGGCAGATACACCCAGGACAGGGCACCAATCCATTGCTGGATACACACACTTACTCAGCCACATACACACACTATTACAATTTAGAACATTCAGTTTACCTCGAATCCATGTTTTTGGAATGTGGGAGGAAACCGGAGAACCAAGGAAACCCAGGCAGACACGGGGAGAACATGGAAACTCCACCCAGATTGGGTTTCGAACTGGGAATCCCTAGCGGTGAGAGGCAACTGTGCTAACCACTAAGCCATAAAATATATAGATATATTTGAAAAACAACAACAGAAAACAGCTTTGTGAAGATATTGGTGCAAAAATGACGCCATGGTTCCTAAAACAGCAATTAAAATCCTCTAATTTTGTGAATGTCATGTTGATATGCAACTATGTGTCACCAGCATTACAATGTAACTAACAAATGGCATAACATTCAAAACAATGTTTACCTTATTACTACAAGCACTAATTAGTGTCTATAAGCAAATATATTGGACAGTATATAAGTTACTGTTACGTTCCATGACTGATACACTTTCTCTTACACAGCTCTCTTGTCTGCCGGTTGCTGCACCACCTCTTGTAGAAGTGTCAAGCTTTGGGACAGGTAATCTTTTTTTTAAACATATTTACAACCAAATTCACCAAAGAAAATAATGTTTACATAAACAATATAGCCAAAAATATCATTACCATAAAATTTTTTTTAAGATGTATAACGTATGAATGTAGGTAACGTAACATTATGTAAAACATACATCAGTTATTCGTACATTAGTGTATTTTAATAGACTGTAAATATGTTCTGCTATATTCATTTATTAAATTAATATTTGACTTGGTAAACTTCATATTTGAAGAGCAAGATGCACAAGTATTATGTTTTTAAATACATTTTATAAAAGTGTAAATTTTAAACATCCATCCCAATAATAAATGTTTTATTTTGAATTTGGTGCAAAAAGTAGAATTTATTATGACTGATAACAAACCTCTGATTTCTTTCTGCAGCTTTGATACCTCCTGACCATTGCCTTGATTAGATTTAGTGCTGGGTTCCTGGATATGTAGGTGCCTGGTCCTCTGCTGTCTTTTGCACTGCAACAGAGAAAAGCAAGAAGTACCTGAAGCAGGTGTAGAAAGATACAAGGGAATTCGTGCAGCAACCAGTGTATTGTGTTCTCTCCACCCCATGCTGGTTTCAGGTGTTTTGTTTTCTTGCTAGAGCCCTGCACATCTGAAAACCAGAAGTGGTTTTCTTTGAGAAGACGAAGATTGAAAACCCTTACTGGAATACTGGGGGATGAGTTAGGCTTCCTGTGTTGAGAACATTTTAGACCTACCTCGACTCAGATGAAAATAATAAGAATGCTGCAGAGTTATTAGTCTAATCTCTGGGTCACCTATAGAGTGGCATTATATAGTTCATAGTGTATGAATTATAGAGTGATCATTTTCATATCCCTGTACTGAGAAAAATAAAACAATTTTCTTTTAAATCTTTGAATTTTATGCATATAAAATAACAGAGCGACAAGTCAATATTGTCCTTTAATTATCTCATTTGTAAATGAATAATTATTATATTTAACATCAAAATGATTAACCAAAATCAACTTGAAGTTATGTGATTAAATAGATATACAAAAAATTAAATAAAAATGTAGCATTAATGTTTGAGGGTAATTTTTTTTATAACATACTTTCTCATTACTTGTGTTTACCTTATTTACAGTACAGGCCAAACGTTTGGATACCCCTTCTCATTTAATGTATTTTTTTCATGACTATTTACTTTGTAGATTCTCACTGAAGGCATCAAAACTATAAATGAACACATGTGGAGTTATGTACTTTACAAAAAAAGATGAAATAATTGAAAACATGTTTTATATTTTAGTTTCTTCAAAATTGCCCTCCCTTGCTCTGATTACTGCTTTGCACACTTTGCCCCAAGACAGGGCGCCAATCCATCGCTGTGGAAAACACTCACTCACTATATGGGGCAATTTAGAGCATTCAACTTACCTGGAATCCATGTTTTTGGACCTTGGGAGAAAACCGGGGAACCCGGAGGAAACCCACATGGACGTGGAGAGAACATGGAAACTCCACCCAGATCGGCACTCAAACCGGGAATTCCCAGCGCTGAAAGGCGAATGTGCTAACCACTAAGCCACTGTGCCGCCCCAGTTTAATAATCTTTTATTTTAAAGAAAATTTATAATCATTCTGAAGATTTATAATTTTGTTTTATACTAATTTCGTGTAACGGCTTATTGGTTAGCACATTTGGTTCCTAGCACTGGGGATTCCTGGTTTAAATCCTGATCTGGGTGGAGTTTTCATGTTCTTCTATTGTCCGTGTGGGTTTTCTCACCCAACTGTTTTCTCCGGTTTTCTCCAAAAGTCAAAAAACATGGATTAAGCTGAATCGGCTGCTCTAAATTGTACCCATAATTTGTGTGTCCCGAGCCCAGTAGAGGGTGAGGGACGTGTCAGGCAGGGCACCTGCCATAAAACACTTTTCCAAGTCTAATTTGCGATTTCATCACTATTATGACCCCTGATTAAAAAAAGGTAAAACGCCGAAGGAAGAAGAACATTCATTTTGTGCAACCTCAATTTTCCAAAACCCATTTTTCTTATAATCTGCATGTCTACTCTTTTTCTGTCTAAAACACTGTTGGACATCCTGGGGCTTTTATGCCTCTCTTCCTAACCAATCAGTGTGTCCTGATTGTAGCTCACCCACTCAGTTTTGGCTGGTCAACCCCCAGTGCTACTCCAAACTTGTCAGCAGGTGGGCAATTAGTAATCTGTTGTGAGATTTTTTTCAGCCTTTTTTATCTTCAAAGGCTAAAAACCAATGCATTTTATATGCCCCTTTGTGTGCTATGGGTTTGTACTCGTGCGAGATGATACCAGGGAGAAAAAGTTGCAGTAGAACACACGGAAGGAACTAATAACCATAGGATCTCTTTAAACGGATGTTCCATTTAGTATGACTCAACATCAGATGAGATATTTCCACATTTGGAAATATTATGCTAATTCGGATATTAAATGAAAACATGCCGTTATAAATCAACAAAAAAAGCAACAATAATTTATCTAAGCAAACCGTCGCTGCTGGCTGGTGATTAAACATCAAGTTTATTAAAGCTGAATATTTATTTTCTTCATAACTTCAACTCCTGTCTTATAACACAACAGATCACTAAAAAATTTAATTAAACTAATGTCGGAAATCAGTGTAATTAGTTTTCAAAATGTAATTATTTATATACATTATTTAAGATTTAAAATATTAGTGCAAGCGTGAATATATAAGTTGAAATTTTATAAAGCAGAATCAAATTTCTGACATTTTGTCATTTGATGTTATGATATGATGTGTTTTGTTGTTTTCTCAGTACAGGGAATAATTTGTGATCTGTTATTTCAGTTGGTGAAAAGAGATTAGATTGATTGCTGCTACAGTATTCTTCACTACAGGATTCAGAGGCTAATATCCCTATTGTTTACAGCCGCTACACTTATCTGCATATGAGCACTGACAAGAATGAACTATTTCCAATTGAGCCCACTGCAAAAGTTTAATTGGATATACTGTAAGTACAAAAGTATTACCATAGCAATCACTGCCTTGCTTTTATTAAGAGCTTTGTGGTGTAACAAATAGCAACAAATACAGTCTTGCATTAAAGTTTGGGTACCCCTGGCCAAATCCTTTTTTTTTTTTTTTTTTGATTCATGTAAAATGCAATTTAACGTGAATAACTGCTGTGTTCACTGAATTGATCCAAATGGATAAAAACATTAACTGTGGCCTGTATCAAGAACTGACACATTTAATATTTTGTTTTATTATAAGCACAAAAGAAAAACCATTGTTGAATTTAAATAAAATATGTAGATAACTCGCCGACCCACAGTGTAGCATACGTCGCATGACTGAGCCCTTCCCCACTATAACGTTGCCGGTCCTATTTCTGCCTCGCCACCATAAACTCCGGAAGTATTTATGTAGTCAGCGTATTGTTCATCGGACTGTATATCTATGCTTTGTGACTAAAAACAACTGGTGGAATGTCCCCGAAGGTTTCCCAATGTTGGCAAAGGTTGCAGCCATGTTGCAAAGTTCAGGAGCAACTCCTTCATTGATAACATTTTTTCCAGAAATATGCGGCTGATAGAAAACAGTTACCTGATGCAGGAATTTGTAGATCATTGAGGGAATTGTGGTTTCCATGAAATACATGTAAGGCGGCTACAATGTTAGGAAAGAAAGAGAAAAAGGGGGTGGGGCTCAGTCATGCGTATCCCATGGTTCGGCACTTTTATATATACAGATAGATGTGCAATCGTTTTAACAACTTGAAACGTATGGTTTTTGTGGGTACGACCAAACTTTTGCACAAGACTGTATTTCCAACTTTATAGTAGTCTTCGAAAAAATGTGTAAAACTTGGTTTCTTTTAGTAATGAACTATATGGTGAATATGAATATGAATACAATGCTTTTTAAAAGCACAATGGCAGCCTTAAATGCACACACCTCTTAAGTCTGTATAATGGACTAATTAGAAGGAACCAATATAAAATCTTTAATTCTATTTACTGACTCCATCTTAAACTTTCCATACTGCAAATACCATCATGCCTTGTAGCAAGTGTTTTGTGACATTTACTTTGACAGGCAAATGAACATATAAACAAGCACACAAATGCACATGCGCTCACACATACCAACACACACATACACACACGCGTGAACAAGTCGCTCAGTGAGAGAGAATTGGACAGCACACAGTTGTATACTTGCATAGGTCATTTTGGTAGCCCTTTATTTACTAGGCCTAGATCACAGATCCTGTGTGCCAACTATTGATCCTCTGGTATAACATACAGTATTACATACCTTAAAAGCTACTTTGTAACCTCTTTAACCTGTGATCTTTTTTATTTTTGTTGACAGATTATATGAGACAGAAACAATATTAATATATAAAACCTTTATGTTTTTAAAAAAAAAAGTAAAGAGTAGTTTATCTGCTTAGTTTTTTAAATATAACTATGATTATTATTTTTGACGTACTGGTACTATATAAATATATATAATTAAACCGAGAGATATGTATGTCTAATAAAAAGTGGCTTCTTAAGTTAAAGTTTGCTGACTCTTATTATTCGAAATGGATACTGATGTGTTGGAGGATTTTTACTCCGAAAAACTTATCTAACCAGTCTTTTTGAAATGGAACCTTATTTAAATAATATGGTTGGTTGATTTTCAACGTGATTAATTAATTCCAATAATGAATATTGATTTTTCTTTTTAATGGATATATTTTGTGGTGTTTTTGATAAAATTGAGTAATTAACTGAATAAAAAAATGGCATTTTTACGTCTGGACGGCTTGATGCACCACAGGCCTGGGGAGACGTCCCTTTTCAAAAACATGGAATTCCAAAAACATGGATTTCAGATGAATTAGCTGCTTTTAACTGCCTGTATATAGTCTGTGTGTGTTCGTGTGAGTAAGTGTGAACACAGCGATGTACTGTCACTGGGTGTATTTGCCCAGCATCTGAAATGTGCTTCCCTGAATGGGCATAGGCAACCCCCCATGAACCTAGTAGAGGATTAAGTGGAAAATAATAAAATTTGAATATTTATTCATTCATTATCTTTCACTTTATATACGAGGGTCGCGGTGGGGTTCCCCATGCCCATCCAGGGAAGAACGTCTCAGGCTCTGGGCAGATACACCCGGACAGGGCACCGATCTATCGCTGAGCACACGCTCACAAAGCCAGACCTCCCAACTCACATGGCAAGAACATGGAATCTACACCGAGATCGGGATTCAAACATGAAATCCCAGCACTGAGAGGCGAACATACTAACCACTAAGCCACTGTGCCGCCAAATATATCCGTAAAGGATATTTGGGTCATACAGTATTTAAAGCAACATTTAAAATGAACATAAGTCACGTTTCATTATGAACATTTGACCATCAACTCAACACAAGAATTTCAAACCGGCAGTGAAGTTATCATTTGGAAACTGATCACAGTCAATAATTATTGAAATAAAAGTTTTAAGAAGCCTGCAATCAACAGTTCAAATAATTACAAAAAAACTAATTGGTAACCTTTCAGGATGCTTTCAAATAACCCATTATTAGCCCACTAAATACCCATAATACATCATGTTTTTGTTGAAACATGGATCTGCATATGACTCTAATAACATACCCACAAAATATTTGGTGGTAAAACATTATGGTTTGAGGCAATTTCTGCTGTACTTCTATATTTCTGCTTGCTGCACTTATAGAAACCACACAATTCCAATTACTATATGCATTTTAGTCAGCAGGTTATTCCACACTGTTATTCTGCATTGTTATATGTATATTTTAAGTGGATTATATTATTGCAAGTTTTTATGGGTTTATACCAGTTTCTGATATTTTTTTTAGGTAATGTGTGCAAGAAAATGTTAAATGCTATAAGAGTAAATATTAACTTGCTTTACTATAAACAGAACATACTACTGTAATGGTAAAAAGCGGCTAAAAATGTTTGCATATGCTTCGAAATAGGAAGAACTCCAGTAGCTATTGACATCTCGATCTTGCGATCAATTTCTCTTTGTATCATCCACCTTGTTTGGTATGGTATAAAAATGAGGACGATATTGATCATATTTTGGCCAAGTGCCACTAATAGCAGATGTGTATTATGTCAAATAGCTTATATCCTCGAATCGGCAGAAAGCAGAGGAAGGTTAAAGCGTATTGAATCAGCTCTATTTATCAGCTACAGCTAACCATGCAAATGTATCAGCAGTCAAGGACTGGAATGATGCTTCTAGGTCATGGAGCAGGTGTTTGTTTAGAGGGGATATAGACTTTGAATCTTGGTTTATAAAATAAAGACATACTTATATTCACATATACTTCAGATTTGTAGAATTACAGATAATGTTTGAGTTCTGTTACATAAACAGAATGTTTATAAGCATAAGGTATGCGCACAGAGCAATGGCACATGCTCTAATTAAGATGCATGGTTTCTACGAGAGCAAACACACAATGTACTTGCACACAAGCATATATGATATTTTTGACCCTAATATCTGAAATTTCTTTACCACTGCAGTGCAGCACACAATGAAGTCTTGCTGTGAGCCGGCCTGTGTGTCAGCCAGCCCAAAACATCCAATCCATCAACACAACCATCACACCAACGGAAACATAGTGGCCTATAAATCTCCATCTGCCCATCTCCAACTCTCCCCCTTCACCAAAATGCACGTACACACACACAGATTGGCATTAAATCAATGAGATAATGTCTCAGTCTAAATGTGAATATAATTCAGTATTAACAGCCTGAACTGGAGACCGAACGCTATAATGAGTACAGCTAAAGAAAATCGCAGTGTTGCTCAAAGACAAATAAAAAGAAAATGCTGAGCTCAAAGAAACCCAGTATACTGTGGCTGCATTCTGTTGCAGTCATTATTGCAGGAACTTGCACACTCAGTATACACTAAACACACAGAACTGGCAACTTTTTATATATATGCTTATAAATACACTGGTCATTCAAACAATAATGCAGACTTGACCAATGGTAGATTTATGGGAAATTGTGTTCTGTTAATTTGTATAAAACATCACTAAAACATCACATACCACTTTAATGTACACTGGAGATCAAAATTAGAGAACAATTCAAGAACACTTGATTTTTTCAGAAATAATGCACTCTTCATTG
>JAOUQT010000036.1:13080889-13091089 GCA_025769995.1 Xyliphius kryptos
TATATATGATTGTATGCATATACAGCTGTAGTGTGAATATGTTTATAATTGGTAACTGAATGCAGTAAATCTGTCATATGCAATGTATATAAAACAAGAAAAAACTTTTTTTTTTAAAAGTCATTTTTTACGATATAACCACAGATTATCATAGAAGCATAAATGTATTATTTCTTAGAATGAGCAGATAAATTAGATTTATTTCTCTGGAGGCACGATGACTAAGTGGTTAGCACATTTGCCTCTCTGCATTGAGGGTCCCCAGTTTGAATCCCAATGGGATTCCATGTTCTCCTCGTATCCATGTGGGTTTCCTCCGGGTTCTCCGGTTTTATCACACAATACCAAAACATGGATTCGAGGTAAATTGATTGCTCTAAATTGCCACCAAAAAGTCTATGTGTGTGTGAGTGAGTGTGTGCCCTTGGCGCCCTGTCCTGGGTGTATCTGCCCAGAGTTCGAAACGTTCTCTCCTGGATGGGCATAGAGAATGCCCCGCGACCCTAGTAGAGGATTAAGCGGATGATAATGCGTGCTTCCTTTCTCTCGTTCTTCCTCTCTCGTTATATTTATAGTATTTTGACTTAATATTTTAAGATTATTGGTTAAAATCATTGATCTTAACAGTGAGTTAACCATATTAAACATGTACTGCTATATAAATGAAGACAAATAAACGTAACCAGAGCAATAATACATTAGTACATGCATTATTCAATTTAAAAAGGAAATATTTTAAAAACGAAGCATTCATAAACCAAAGCCACCAATATTAACTACGGTGATATTGGGTTTCCTGAAATTTGTTTTCGAACATTTTAAATCAACAGCTCAACATGTAAAATTACCTTCTACTATATTTAGGCTTCCTTGCTCTTTGCCATATAAATTTTGGGATAAGCTTCAGAACTTTCCACAGCCCTGTTCAGAAGAAATCTCTTAGATATTTGATGAATTAACAATTTCATTTATTCATTCATTCATTATCTTAGGCTTAATCCTGTACTAGGGTCTCAGTGGGGTTCCCCATGCCCATCCAGGGGAGAACGTTTCAGGCGCAGGGCAGATACACCCAGGACAGGGTGCCAATCCATCGCTGGGCACACACTCACTCACACAGTCACACACACATACACACACTATACAGGGCAATTCAGAACATTCAATTTACCTTGATTCCATGTTTTTGGAATGTGGGAGGAAACCGTAGAACCTGAAAGAAGCCCACACAGACATGGGGAGAACATGGAAACTCCACCCAGATTGTGATTCGAACTTGGAATCCCCAGCGCTAAGAGGCAAACATGCTAACCACTAAGCCACCGTGTTGGCCCGAAGTAACAATTTAAGATACATAATACGTTATAAAATAGTAAACTAACCATATTGAAAGACTATCGTTGTATTTCACAACACGAACCATATATACTAGACTTCAACTGTCTTTTTAACAAGTGTTTAGTAAAGAAACTGCTATCGGATTATTGAAAAGCCTAACATTTTTACATGGTGGTTAATTAAACATGTAGTTTTTTTTTTTTTTTTTGCTCTTCAAAAAGATAAACTTAAACTTCTGAGTTTTTCTCAGCGCACTAAAGTTTATGCCAACCTACCAGATTTTTTTATTTTGTTTTTGTAAGTTATGGCCACTTTCATGTGTATAAATACTGTTGGTTTGTTATTTAGGGACACTGCATTTAACAGATTTCAATGTGAAAGACAAGAGGAAATAATAGAAAGACTGGGGTGATGGGGGATGGAAGAAGTAGAGGAGGAAAGGGGAAGGGGACAGCAGCATCAGACAGGATACTAATGGCTCCCAGCGCTGTGAGACACAGGAATTATGCAGAAACATGCCGGCCATATGGAAAAGACAATGAAGTACAGTAATTAAAACAGAAGAAAGAGACTGAAGCACTGTGCCATAATTAGAACACTGATTAATCAGTTGATAATTTTATCTTGATTAATGTTCCTGATTTTCCTTTTATATTGACCTACGTCAGTCGGATACGGTCCAATTAAATTTAAATTAAGGTGCAGAAAATTCTTTGTCAGAATGACATGTCACAGGACATAATTGTTTTACACCAAATGAGATCTTCTGTTGTGGTAGTTACATATTTGAGTTTGGAGACAGAGCCTGAAACTGTTCACAAAGTTCTAGATAAAACGATGGAGATCGAATCAGCATGGATGATCTTTAATTAATAATATTACTGATAGTGTCCATCATTTTGATATCTAACTAAAAGTGGCTTAAAGTAAGAGCTAAACCCAAACCCCAGAAAGCAAAAATGTCACTTAAGGCAGATGATTCCAGCAGCTCAGCTCATCGGGTGGTTCCTCTTAACACCGCATGCCTTGCCTCTGACACGAGCCCCTCCATCACAGCCAAAACTAATCTGCCCGATATTACACAATGGCAGGTGCATTTATTCTGTCAATTAAGAAAAGAGGGGGAAACAGTTGGGTGGCTAAATGAAAAAGCTGGTTTCCACTCTCTTGTGGCCACACTGCACAGTGCTTAAGTCTAGTTCGGGCCTGTTGGCTGGGCATTAGCTGACTGGCTAGCCGCCAGCCCCTGCAGAGTCACTTTGGGTAGCCCCTGCCAGCCATGCCAGGCTGCCAAAGCCTCTTCCAGCAGAGTTAGTGGAGGGCACCGCTACTGTCACCAGCGCCCCAGCAGACTCGACCCACTGTGCCATGTTAATTCGCTCAGATCTATTTAAAAGCAGGGTGACAGCTCTGTTACGGATGGGAAGGTGGCAAGGGCAGCTGCTCCAATGCAAATGCGTGTGCGCACACACACACACACACGTATATATATTTTGTTTAGGAATATGTTTAGGAATGCTATTTCCCATGTTCAAAACATCTTAATCGAAGCCGTGGTTACCAGTAAGTTGATAAATACTCATAAATCTTGGTGAAACAGCTGCATCTTATGCATAAATCTTTTTTTTTAATGGAAACTTCATTATAACTCAAAAATCAAATAAAGATCAAGTAAATAAAGAAATCAAATAGTGAAAACAGGAGAGCAAAAGGAAAGGCTTCCTGTAATCTGGAGATATGAGCTTTGTTAAATTAATGTGTGGTCTCCAATCGAGAGAAGCACACCACAGGGTATCTCATCGACACGACCAGAGAAGAAAAAAAAGGAAGATAAATAAAACCAGTGAAAGCCAAAAATCATCTGCAGCAATCGAGCTGGGGAAAGCTGGGAAGACATCCAAATTTTTGCTCACCAGTTTATATGCAATGACCCACTCCTGATGGGGGCCTCTGAGCTCATCTAGGCCCGCTTTATCCTCTCTCTGGTGGGATCCAAACACCATCAAGACTGGATTGCACTTGTAATTGACCATTAGAGAGCCAGGTACAAATCATTCAACTATCTCCCCGAACAAAGACAACAACAGCCGTAGTACATGACAACATTCCATTAGCGCAGCATTTAAGGAGGTTTACAATTTGATATTGATTGAAAGTGACAATGTGCAAATTATCCATATGCATTTGCTTGGCTTTCTGCAGCTTCCCGCACAAGGTACTTTCCATTTGCTTTGGGGTGTAAATCAAACCAAAGGTGGCAGGTGATGCTTGGCTGTATTCAAATTCCTATTCTAAACCACTGTTGCTACAGAAGTGCACAGATGCCACGTCTCTGTCTGATGCTTAGGTTTAATTATGTGGAAAACCTTCTTTTTCCTCAGGCCATGGCATTGAAATGTTTTGACAAGAAGGCATTCGTGCTGGAAACCCTACGCGAGAATTATTTAGGATAAATAGAATGGAACAGAAAATATTGGTCTGTTAAAAACCGTAACCTACTCGGTTCCATTAATATTCCATGTTACGCCAGCAATAAAAATGATTATTAGTCCATAAAACCTGCTGTAATTTAATTCAGACCTTGGGATCCCAATGTACGGACTGTCTCTAAATACCAAAATAGTTACTGATCTAATAAAGCCCTGCAATATGAAACAAATAAACATGTGAATGACTCTGGGTTTGACATAAGCTGACAGCACTGAATTGGAAATTAGCCACAAAGCCATGGTAAAAAGTCTATTACTGGGTTCAGTATCTGTTTAGCAGCCATATGATTGGATTTGACACATCTGTGAACAGGTGCACATTTATCTCCTAAGCAAAATAAAGTGACTCGTTGCTCATTTTGTGCCAGTATTTAAAACGAAGAATTAAGCATTCACTAGGTCTTAAATGTCTATTTTCAAACCACTAAGGATAAGCCGTCTAAATAAAAAAAAAAAAATCCATTATAGTAATACCAGAACGCAATCCTTGGCCCTATTTAGCTCAGTTTATTCAAGCTCCATTTTTTTTCCTCATGGCCTTTTTGATATTCTAATAACAGGCAGTGAGCTGGACGCAGGTGTGGGGTTCTGGGCAATAACAAGACCTGAATAATTACTGCCGCCATATCCATAACAGCCCCAAACCTCCGAAGTGCGTTCAGTCTGTGGAGCTACTTCTTTCCGGCGTGCAGAGGCACCCCTCCACTGGTAAATGGCAGAACTGGGATCTTTTCCAGACTCTGTGATGCCCAGTTAGAGAGAAATAAAGCTGCCAATCCTCTAGAGGACCTTCTAATGTCTCTGTTAATTGTGAGTTATGGGTAAACATTGCTGTCTTGCTGAGGTCAGACCTGTCAGCAATTAGAGTTTTCAGGAAATATTTTTTGAGACGACTATTTTTATTATATTGGAAATATATATATGCCGTTGGATTTGACGCAAGTTTGGATCCTTAGTCTCTTGACCCATTTAGATTGCAAATAGCAACCCGTCTTTAATGCATGACATTGATTGTTCTAGTGGCTGTAATTCCTGTGCACACTGGTTTTACATACATGCCATGCATTAAGCTATAAGTTCCTGGAAGTGACCTGTATATTGACCTCCATATGGAGAACTAACGTGGCCAAGAGATAAAGTCATTATTACAAGAATTACTATAGAAGAATTTTGGAAAGATACAGACCCAGTGCAAGCAAGAACAAAAGCCAAATTTCCTGCTTTATAAAATGTAATAGATAGGCAGTAGTATGGGATGGCATTGGCACACTCTCTCGAGGGCATCCTTCCTGAAAAACAGCAGAAGTGGATGCAGCCAGACTCAGGCCCAAACCTTGGGGAGGCTTTTGTGTGGAGTAGCATTACTTTAACAGCTGTGTAAATAACTTTAATTCCTGCTTTGGCTGGGCCTCTGGCCAGTCACCAGATCGCACAGTCAACACAGAGCTAATGATACCAAAGCCCTCGCTGCTTACTCTAAAACCTCCAGGATGAAGCGGGATCGGCGGCGCCTAAAAATACCAGCTTCTCGCCACCTCCTCCAAAAGCCCACCTTGCGCCAACAGAAGGAGCAGATGAAGCCGAGAGCACACAGGGGAGAAGAATTAATAAACCCAAGGACAGTGAGAACAAGTGTCTCTCCATCTATCTCAATCAGCACCAGGACATCACAAAACACCATGAAAGGCATCGCCTCCAACCGAATTGTCATTCAAACGTTGGGTTGAGTAATGAAGACAAAGAAAAACATAGACCGTCAAAAGGAGGGTAAATACTCACCATCATGCACATGCGCTCACACACATGGTTCAGTTTTTATGCATTGTGGGGACTTTACATAGACTTTTACAGAGACTTGTTATAACCTTAACATCTTTTCACTTTATGAATGTATTGATTTTTACTGTTAGGATGAGACACAGCACTCGCAACAATTTGCGTGTAAACAGGTTATGGCACCTACCTAATAAATATATACACCCTCCCCCCATACACACATGCATTACAAGGACATTCAGTCATTTCATAAAGGCTCAACCCAATAGTAATCACCACTACTGTAATTTTACAATAATCCTTAAAATTGATCCCATAAATCATTTTTATTCATATCTACCTATAAAGATAGAAAATCCCCACAGTATAATTGGGTCTATACCTATAAATTCCAAAGCCCTGACTCATCACTAAATCTCCCACTTCTCGATTACCTACAAGGCTGAAACTTCGCAACATGATTCAAGTACATCTCAACTTCAAACGTTCAATGGTTCGCACAATATCGCCATCAAATGCAAGCCCTCACCAAAATCATGTCAGGGTCTTCCCGAGTACCTACAAACCTGAAATTTGGCTTCTTCATTCCCTATTATGTCCTTGAAAAAAATAACTGCTTCCCACTTTCCTTAATCCGATGGTTTCTTCAAACGCCATCGAACCCAAGACTCCAAGGGCTGAAACTTGGCACCGATAATTTCAAACTTTGCAAGTACCTTTGCAGGAAAACCTACTAATAAATACATACGAGAAAGCAACCCCGTGGATACCGTAGTCACAACTCACACTAAATTCATTCCACATAGAGTACAGGCCAAAAGTTTGGACACACCTTCTCATTCAATGTGTTTTTGTTGTTGTTGTTGTTGTTGTTGTTTTTCATGACTACATTGTAGATCTTACTGAAGGCATCAGAACTATGAATAAACACATGAGGAATTAT
Source organism: Xyliphius kryptos (assembly GCA_025769995.1). Classification (NCBI taxonomy): domain Eukaryota; kingdom Metazoa; phylum Chordata; class Actinopteri; order Siluriformes; family Aspredinidae; genus Xyliphius; species Xyliphius kryptos. The sequence goes on from JAOUQT010000036.1 coordinate 13,087,436, forward strand.
GTACTTAACAAAAAAAGGTGAAATTACAGAAAATGTTTTATATTCTAGTTTCTTCAAAATAGCCACCCTTTGCTCTGATTACTGCTTTGCACACTCGTTCTCATTATCGCAGTAAGCTTCAAGAGGTTGTCACCTAAAATGGTTTTCAGGTGTGCCTTTAAGGTTTAATTAGCAAAATTAATTAGAATGCCAACAGTGTGCAAAGCAGTATTCAGAGCAAAGGGTGGCATTTTGAAGAAACTAGAATATAAAACATGTTTTCAGTTATTTCACCTTTTTTTGTAAAGTACATAACTACTCATGTGTTCATTCATAGTTTTGATGCCTTCAGTGAGAATCTACAATGTAAATAGTAATAAACAAAATAAAAACCGCATTGAATGAAAAGGTGTGTCCCAACTTTTTGGCCTGTACTGTACTCATTTCAGACTTTAAACTGCCACAAAACTCTATAAACATCTATAGTCCATAAAAAATATGATCATGAACGTTCAATTTCTCCATCGTAGCGCAGCACAGGTATTCCGATAGTATGCTTCTATATTATCCAACACACACACACACACACACACACACACACACACAATCATTGTTAAAGCATTGATTAATTGGCAGTCTGTGATGCATGTAAGGAGTGTTTACTGGAAATGTGCAGGTGACAAATGTAGGGACCATGCAACTTCATTCAAAATGCTTCACTAATTGCATAACAATAATTAACCATAAATAATATGCACACCAAGCCTAAGGGCACTGCTGCACTCTATGTAGATGGGAGGTGAAGCTCAGCGGGAAAACGTGGATTTTTCATTTAGTGCCAGTGTATGTGCAAGCAGGGGGTATTTCTTTTCATGTCCACTCCATTGTGGACGCCTCAAGTCCGATGGAGTCCAAAATTATCTTGAGAAGTTGCGATTCCTGGCTCTACACCCCACATGCTAGCACTTATTTTGCAGGACAGTACCCTCAGGAACAAACCCACGCAGCCGTACCTCGCTGCCACCTGCCCTCCCTGCTCCCATCCCGCACTCTGTCACTCTAACTCCACCTCTCCCTCCTGCCAAAGCTCTCCACCCCTCCGCCAGCATGAAAGAGAGCTCTAGCCTTCTAAATACATAAAACATGCAAATGATGGAAGTGACTGACACAGCATAAATAATCCACAAAGGCACATGAGAGGATATGTGGGCTACAGGACTCACTGTAATGATAAATAATGTATTACAGGAGACAGGCCTTGCTTATTTCGGTAGCTGGTGCGGCTTTCTCACAGACGAATTATTCCACTTCTGTGACTGATAGGCAAACACAACAGACAATAGCATGGCGGATGCATTCATCTTCTGTTTTTAGAACCTGTGCAGGACCAGATTATTGGTTGCTTCCTGCATATAGAGGTATATGTATAGAGAGGTAACTGTCAAGAAGCCAACTAGGATGTCCGGAGTTTAAATCAAAAAGCAAAGATGGATGAAATCAAGTCCTAATTTAAAGGTTTTGATGGCATCGCAGCTAAAGGACTGTTTTTGGAAGTGGTTTTGCATTAATTAGCATGGAACCTGCAAATATTTCTGTCATTTTTTTTTTAAGAAACATAATCAAAAGAAACTTGCACTGCTGTTTATAAGGAAAACTGTCCACTGCAAAACAACTCTTCCAAGAATCTCATTTGCATCCTAAGGGAGCCGTATCTAGGTAACCACATCAGTATGTGGTTTTGTGACAGTGCTGATGGTGACAGTGTTAAATATGCCCAGCGAAACACACCTCATGAACACATGTACACACACACACACACACACACACACACACACAGACCCTGTGGCACGTTACAGCCACCCTGGACGCCTGAAGGTGTGATCTGCCATGCAAGCCTGAAAAGCAGAAACACTGTGAAATGTCCATACAAAATTAGCAATAGTAATTAGAGGCATTTCAACACGGGGATAACGAGAAATGAGATGAACCTCAAACGACCAGACCCCTAAATATGAGACGGGAGAGAGAGTGAGAAAGAGAAACAGCAGAAGAGTGTGTGCATCTGTGCCTATGCCAGGGTGCTGGTGCTGATGAGGATTATAGAATTGTAGTGACAGAAGTTGGGTTTTTCTTTGCTGTCATTTTTTTTCTTCCTGCCCGTTACCGAGGAAGAGTAAAAGCAGATGTTGCAGAGAGTAAATGATTGCTTCAAAATTTAAATTCATAAAAAAATGCCATCAGCCCATCAACAGATATATGATGAGATGAGAACGAAGGTTGAGCTGAGGAATAATATCAACGCATAACTTCCAAAACAAACAGCCAAGAGAAATAAAATTAAGTGGTTTGTGGAAAATAGCTTAACTATAAATTTGTTGTTTTAAGGGGGAAACAAGAGGAGGGATGGGGTGGCATTCTAAAACAGTGCAGGTGAGAGTGATGTAGAGAGTTTAAGAGATGAAGAATGTGAATTCCGTCAGCAGCGGGGAGTGATAATCGGGGGATAAGGGATGCTGCAAAGGAGGGGCCACGTCTCGGAAGGGCAGAACGGGCACAGGTGACTGTCATGTGTGATAATTATTATTACTGTACACCTGCTCCTCCACACTAATTAACTTTGGATATGCAAATCAGCCCTATTGCATCATGGCCCCACTCTCCTCCCCTACAGATAAGAGGATGTTCAGCTGCTGGATTTAATTAGGATAATGAACGGTCGGACCACTGAGAGAGGAGGAGGAGGAGAGGGGAAAAGGGATGGAGAGCGAGGGAAAATGGGAGAGAGGCAGATGAATGAAAGTTGATGGTCGAAAGGCGTGGAGGGAGTTTTAGACAAGGGAGAAGTAAAAATATGTCAAGGGAGAACCGAAATTAGAGAAAACAAAGAAAACAAGGAGGAGGGGAAGTTCTGAAGTCTGAAGAAAAGACAAAAAGAAGTTGAAAATATAAGGCACATGGAGGAAGAGATCGTGTGCAAGTAAATGCTACGGAAAAAAAAAAATGTCTGCTTTTAATTAGGCCAATGCCATGACAAAAACACGGCATTCATCAAAAATGTTTTTCATTTTGAATCAAAAAAAAGAAATCTCTTGTTTAGTTTAATAAAAGGTATACACGGAATGCAGGAAGAACAAAACACAATACACTTGTAATTAAAGGAAGAGGAACGAGAGATTTGCTGTTGGCTTTGTTTAATTAGAAGCCTTTGATTCTTATTATGAACATAACCTTAGATTTTAGATCTTTTGTGCTAATACCAATAAAAATTAGTTATTTTAAAGGGTTATTTTTATTAATTTTAGCCCAATTTTGATGTTTGAATGATATGTACTTTGTGACTTCTTTGGGAAGTTAAAACATTGTATACACTGAGGTGGTTCTTTCAGTTACATCTCACTTATTTTTTTAAAACTAACCCCAGATTTAGGGTGGCACGGTGGCATAGCACCTTCGCCTCTCAGCGCTGGGGATTCCCAGTTCGAATCCCAATTTTTCCATGATCTCCCCGTGTCTGCGTGGGTTTACTTCGGGTTCTCTGGTTTCCTTCCACATTCCAAAAACATGGATTCAAGGTAAATTGAGTGCTCTAAATTGTGCCCTGTATAGTGTGTGTATGAGTGTGTGGCTGTGTGAGTGAGTGTGTGCCCAGCGATGGATTGGCGCCCTGTCCTGGGT
>JAOUQT010000036.1:13110941-13122072 GCA_025769995.1 Xyliphius kryptos
CCCATCCGTGCAGTGAAACACACAAATACACACACACAGGTGAAGTGAGCACACGTGCCCGGAGCAATGAGCAGCCAGCACAGCACCCGGGGAGCAACATGGGGTCAGGTGCCTTGCCCAAGGGCACTTCAGCCATGACTTGTTGGTACTTGGAATCGAACCAGGGGCCTTTCGGGGAACCAGGGGCCTTTCAGGGGATCTTCTTGCTGTGAGGCTACAGCCATGCTGCCCATCAAATAATAATAATAATAATATGGCATCTCAGGTGTGCATTGCCTCCTTGCTTGTGCATGTGCCTTGCTTGGCAGAGTGAATGTAATCATCCAAGCCTAGCAACAACATCTGCAGAAGGGGGTTACTCAGAATTATTGAATAAACTACACAATATTCAGATTATTGCTAATGCAAAAGACATTATAAACATTTGTTAAGATCCTTTTTGCATGTGCTGACTTATACCTAATTTTCTGTCCCTCCATTTTAACTAGGTCTTAAATTCCCTAGCCTGACGAAACAAGCAGATATAAATATAGTTCATTTATGTTTATTATTTATATCTGTTTATCTCCACACACAGAACCCTGTCAGTTATTGTCGTTCCCTTGACAACGGGTTGCTTGCAGGTGTGTGGGAACCAGGGATGTTCTGAGACTGCGAGTGAAAGAGCTAGCTAAGTTTGTTTAGCTAATAATGGTGACAGACGCTCGTTGGCTACGGCTCAAAGTAATAATTGAATAAAGTATTGAGAAATCAGTTGATGGTAGTGGTTTAATGTATAATACACCAACAATGCCCCGCTTCGCTAATTTCACTTACCGCTTGGCGTTACGTTAGCATCTGGGTCTTTCTCAGGAGGATCCAGAGAAGCCTCAGATTCACCCTCATCTGGCTGTTTTGTGTCTTCTCCAAACTCTTCTGTTAAACCTGCAGTGTCGTCTGACGCGGTGGTTAATTCAGTGACACACCTCGGAAAACACTGATAAGTTTGTCTGACGTTGTTTTCACATCATCCCTGTGTGTGTGTGTGTGTGTGTGTGATTCACTCGCTAATTATTTCACTGAGTAATAGTGCTGAGAAAATGCGCGTGCCATGTCACAGGCAGAACCACAGGGGTCCAAAAGTCTTGTGAACGCACCGGGTTAATTAACTAAATTCATTAATCAACATGAATGTGATCACAAAAGGTTGCGCATGATTGCGCAATAAATTGATCTCTTTTATGGAAAATTGTAGTGAGTATAGTGATTATCACGTAGATTACGCAAATCACTAACATTTTCCAGAGGGTATACGGCGTATACTTGCGTATCACATAGACTACACCACTGGTATCGATATATCGATATTTTTGACAACACTAATCCCTTCTATAATCACAATCTGCTCTATAATCACAGTCTTCTCTATAATCACAATCCCTTCAATAATCACAGTCTCTTTTTTAATCACAATCTCTTCTATAATTACAGTCTCTTCTATAATCACAGTCTCATCTATATTCACAATCTCTTCTTTAATCACAGTATTTTCTATATTCACAATCTCTTCTTTAATCACAGTATTTTCTATATTCACAATCTCTTTTTTAATCACAATCTCTTCTATAATTACAGTCTCTTCGATAATCAATCTCTTCAATAATCACGATCTCATCTATAATCACAATCTGCTCTATAATCACAATCTCTTTTGTAATCACAGTCTCTTCCATAATCACAATTATATCTTTCATCACAATGTATTTTTATAACAATCTCTTCTTTAATCACCGTCTCTTCTATATACCCAATCTCTTCTATAATCACAATCTCTTTTATAATCACAGTCTCTTCTATATTCACAATCTATTTTATAACCACAGTCTCTTCTATAATCACAATCTCTTCTTTTCTTCATCTTTCGGCTTTTTTTTCCCTGTCACCAGGGGTCGCCACAGCAAGTTCCTCGCATTAGGATCTGGCACATGATGCCCTTCCTGACGCACCCTTTTGGGCTTAGGACTTCGCCAATTTACCTAGAATGACAATCTAGCATTTCCAATTTACCTAACATGCATGTCTTTGGCCTGTGGGAGGAAACCGAAGCACCCAGAGAAAACCCACGTGAACACGGGGAGAACAAGCAAACTCCACACAGAAATTCCCAGGTCGCCCCACCCGGGGATCGAACCCGGGTCCTCTTGCTGTGAGGCCACAGCACTATCCACTGCGCCACAATATTTTATATTACATAATAATAGTAATATAAATAATATTTATACGGTACAAGGTTTTCTTTGAACTATATTAGCAGAAGTGATTATTCCTTGGTAATTGCAAATAATAATAACACACATACTATTTTGAATTTATTGCACTATAGATGCCTTAAAATTATTTATATTCATTACAGGTACTCTTCTTCTGTCTGCCTTTCCCTTTAATCAGGGGTCACCGCAGCAAGTCAATCCTTTCCACCTGACTCTGTCATCTGCATCTTCTATTTTAACACCAACTACCTGCATGTCTACATTGACCACATCTATATGTCTTCACTTTGGTCTTCCTCGCTGCCTCTTTCCTGGCAGCTCCATTTCTAACATCCTCCTACCAATGTATCCAGTGTCCCTCTTTTGTATGTGTCCAAACCATCTCAGTTGGCCCTCTAACTTTGTCACCTCCATCTCTGCTTCCTGTCTCTAAGTCAGTGCCATTGTCTCCATACTACAAAACTGGACTCGCCACTCTATTATTAGCATTTCCTTTAACATTTGCTGTGTCTCTTTTGTCACACATCACTCCTGACGCTTTTCTTCATCCACTCCATTCTGCCTGTACTTTCTTCTTCACCTCTTTTCCACACTTCAAATTTCCTAAGTATCTGCACCTTTGTGACCACTTCTTCCTGTAGCCTGACTGTTTTATCTGCCTCCATCTTACACCTGTATTCTGTCTTACTACAGTTGACTTTCATTCCACTACTTTACAGAGCATACCGCCACCTCATTAAGTTCTCCTCTAGATGTTCCCTGCTTTCACTACAGATCACAATGTCATCTGCAAACATCATAGTCCACGGTGAAAAATTGCTTCTGTGATACTCTTTTTTGGCATGAAACCATACTGCTGCTCACCAACAGTCACTGGTTGTCTAAGCCTAGCTTTCATAACTCTCTCCCAACTCTTCATTGTGTGACTAATTAACTTTATTCCCCTGTAATTGCACATCACCCTTGTTCTTATAAATCGGTACAAGTACACTTTCTCTCCATTCCTCAGGCATCATTATCTCTCAAATGTCTCATTTAATAATCTAGTTAAAAACACCACTCCAATCAGGTCAGACTGCTTTTCCCTTCTTCATCCTTTTCTAAGCTCACTTCATTCAAGCAAATCCTTGCTACGTCCTGTTCCACATTTTCTATGCCTTCCACTCCTCATTCCTTGTCATTCCCTTTATTCGTATATCTCTCTCACACCCTGTCCTCACCTGTCAGTACATTTCCATTTCTATCCTTGATCACCCTGACATGTTGCACATCCTTTCTCGACTTCTCTTTGAACTTCCCACAGCATTCGTCCTTTCTCAACCGTTACCATTTTGTCCTCTTCTCTACATTTGCCCTCTTCCAAACCACCAGAGTTATCCTGCAAACAACCATTTGATGTTGTCTAGCTACATTCTCCCCTGTCACTACCTTAAAGTCTCCAAACTCTTTTAAACAACCTAATCTACACAGGATGTAGTCTACCTGTGTGCTCCTGCCTCAACTCCTGTAGGTCACCCTGTGCTCCTCCTCCTTCTTTTGGGAATATGTGTTTAGCACAGCCATTTCCATCCTCTTTTTAAAATCCACTACCATCTGTCCTTCTAGGTTCTTTTCCTTAAAACCAAACCTGCCCATAACCTTCTCATCTTTGATTTATTCACCAACATACCCATTGAAATCTTCACCAATCACATAAAATATCCATCTGTCCACTAACATATCAACCAGTTCTCTACCTTCCCCTGTCATTGTCCCTATATTTAGTGTTGCTACCCTCAATCCTACACTCTCGACTCTTTTTTCTCTCTGTCTCCTCACACGCTTTTCTCCTTGTGGTTTTCGAAACAAACAGTATTTTGTCAACAGATATTTATCATTGAGTACTTGATATTACACACTCTTTTTAGCCATTGTGTTTTGGATATATAATGATGGTTTTAAGTGGCACAGTATTGTAATGAGTGTAGTATCTTGCCTCACAGCAAGAAGGTCCTGGATTCAGTTCCTAAATGGCGCATTCTGGGTGTGGAGTTTGCATGTTCTCCCGGTGTCTGCATGAGTTTCCTCCAGATTCTCCAGCTAATTGGTACCTCTATATTGCCCTGAGTTTGTGAATTATTTTGTGAGTAATTGAGTGAGTTTGTGTGCCCTATGGTGGAGTGGCACCCTGTCTAGTGTTCTTCCTGTCTTGCAACCTGTGCTGCAGGCTGAGACTGGCTTCCCTGCAGCCCCCGAATACTATTAAGTGGATAAAGAATATGAATGTATTACATATTTAAATCGTATATATATATATATATATATATTTTTTTTTTTATGTGTTAAATGGTTGTAATAATACTATTATACTAGTATAACTTGCTATTTACTTATTTCTTATTTACTCGTACACCCAAGACTTGCTTATACAGCTGGCTCTAATTTTACCTAAATGTTATTATTAAGCTGTAATTATATTAGTAAAATGTAATTGTGATGATTAGCTTTCACAAACTATTAGATTTATCCTACTAGATTAGCTTTTACTTGCATCGCACGTCACTGACTTTTTGTATTTGTAAATTGAAAATAACTAGGGCTGTCTAATTAATACATTAATTTCGATTATTAATTAAAGAAACAATAATGTGTTGTTTTTTAAACACTGATTTTAACTGTCATTTGAACTTCATTAACACGTCTGGGCACTGTAACTTGATGGAGGCAAACAAATCTCTACTACTTGGACCCGTATTGTAAAAATAAGGGCAAGGCATGGTGGAAAATTGTTATTAACTGTCAATATTATTAAGGTAATTAGCTCAGCCTTTTCTTTCCACTCCATCTCCTGCTTCTGTCTCTCATCCCTCTGCTCTCAGATGCTGTGTGTGTTTTTCCATTTATAACTTTGTTGTACCTGGATACTCCGTTTTATTTTGAAGCAACGTCATAAAATTTTAGCTCATCTTTTAATTCATTTACTTTATGAGCAGATCTAACAGTTATTAATTTAAGTAAATTTAGTAAAGTTAAAACTGAGTTTTTACCTGATTACTGTTGGAGTGATGTCATAGAGAGATGCTAGATCTGTTTGTATAAGTTAAGTGTTGGTCCTGGATCAGCTTAATAGATGTTCTTCCACAAAAAATAGCAAGCCGAGGAAATCAGATAATCTGAAGTTTTCTATACTTGCTAGGTTGGCTTGCACTCACTAGGTCACCTTTTATTTGATAAGTTATTATTTACTCTTAACTTTAGCTTACCTCCGGTAATTATTATGAACTTTTTATTTCCTTACATTTACAATATATTTTTTTACTTTTTTAATTATTTAATTGTTATAGTATTTTTTACTGTACACACTATGTAACATCTTTTATCCAGGTCCACATTCATGAGGCTATCATTTTTAGGTTGCCTTTATCTCACTTTGTAAGCTTTTATTGCTGATTTGTCTACATCCCAAGGCTCAATTTATTGTCTCACCAACCAATAATAATAATAAAAGAATACAGACAAGACATAGATCAGAACTGGAGACAGAACTTACACACAGGCCAAGGTTAATCATTCATTAATCACAAGCTCTTAGTGTACAGTATGTGAAATCAATAAGAACCTTTCCATAAGCATATTACCATATCATTATTGATTGTACTTTCTAGATATAATAAAGATTTGTTCTTTTTGCCGTCCTCTGGGTTACGTCAACTAAGACACAAGAATAAAGTATTAGCTTGAGAGAATTTCCCAGATTTTAATATCACAGAAGTGTTCTTATGGTAACCCGTGTGCTTTGCCATTGTATGGCATCTGCCCTTACACTTGTTTACTAAAAGGTAATCACTGTAAAATGTGCTATCCAAGAACTCATGTGCAGACCAAGAGTATATTCTAGCACAGGTGTACAGGTCAGGTCTATCTATAATAGGATTAGGTCTGGTGTTTGGTTTGGTACAAAGCAGGTTTTCTTTTTAAAGATAAAAGAATAGAGCAGAAAGAGAAAGCAATGATACACAGAAGAGCAGAATATTTGTTGAGTGCAATTTGGTTTACACATGACATGGCCATGACAAATATTCCTTGTGGTCAACTTTATTATAGCCTATATGCCTACGCACTAAAACTTGAAAAGCTTGATAAGAATGTGCCCTGGTTTTAAAACTGGTTTTAAAACGAATCACTGAGTTAAGTTTTTCGGATTGCAAATATATTTATTAAATATCTAATATCTAATTAGTACAAACCCGATAAAAAAAAAGTTTGTACAAAGTACAAGTTGTAAGTAAAAAAGGAATGGAATGATGTGGAAGTTTAAAAAATTATATATTTTATTCAGAATAAAACATAGATGACACAGCAAATGTTTAAACTGAGAAAATGTATCATTTAAAGAGATTTTAAAAAATGAGGTGATTTAAAATTTCTTGACAACAACACATCTCAAAAAAATTGGGACAAGGCCATGTCTACCATTGTAAGACATCCCCTTTTCTCTTTACAACAGTCTGTAAACGTCTGGGGACTGAGGAGACTAATTGCTCAAGCTGAGGGATAGGAATGTTAACCCATTCTTGTCTAATGTAGGATTCTATTTGCTCAACTGTCTTAGGTCTTTTTTGTTGTATCTTTCATTTTATAATGCGCCAAATGTTTTCTATGGGTGAAAGTTCAGTGTCAGGACCCTTATTCTACACAGCCATGATGCACTGTAATTGATGCAGTATGTGGTTTGGCATTGTCATGTTGGAAAATGCAAGGTCTTCCTTGAAAGAGACGTCGTCTGGATGGGAGCGCATGTTGCTTTAGAACCTTGGATATACCTTTCAACATTGATGGTGTCCTTCAGGATGTGTAAGCTGCCCATGCCACACACACTATTGCAACCCCATAGCATCAGATATGCAGGCGTCTATACTAAGCTGATAAAAACTTTGTCTCTTTAGTCCTAATGACATGGTATCCTTGATTTTCATAAAGAACTTCACTTTTTGATTCATCTGACCACAGAACAGTTTTCAACTTTTCCACAAACCATTTTAAATGAGCCTTGGCCCAGAAAAGACGTCTGTGCTTTTGGATATTGTTTGAATACGGATTCTTCTTTGTACTATAGAGTTTTAGCTGGCAACAGCTGATGGCACTGTGAATTGTGTTTACAGATAATGTTCTCTGGAAATATTCCTGAGTCTATTTTGTAATTTCCAATACAGAAGCATGCCTGTATTCTCTAAATCTTTTAATGATATTATGCAATGTAGATGCTTATATGTTCAATTTTACACTGTCGAACTTCTGATATTGCTCCAGAATTAGGGGGATTGGTGATCCTCTTCCCATCTTTACTTCTGAGAGTGGCTGCCACTCCAAGATGCTCTTTTTACAACCAGTCATGATAATGACCTATTGCCAATTGACCTAGTGTATTGCAATTGTTTGTACCTATAATTAGCTAATATTTGGTATGAAATTTTAAAATATCTCACTTTTGACATGTTGACATGTTTTGATATGTTGTCTAGGTTTTATTAGAAATACAATATCGGTTTTTGACATTTGTAAATCATTGCATTCTGTATTAATTTACAGTTTGTACTTTGTCCCAATTTATTGGAATCAGGTTTGTAGGTATGTGTGTGTGCGTGTGGCCTCTGTGCTGTCTCTTGTAAACTCAGCATCTATGTTTGCCATTAATAAAAGCTCTGAGAGATTAAGTATTAAACAAATTATTACATTTTTTTAGGATTGCTATATTCAAAGACAGTCACTGCTAATATTTGCCCTGCATCTTTATCAGTTTATAAATAATAATGCTTGACTGCAATTAATTCATATTTCCAGACTGTGGAGTTTCTTCTGTAATCATTCAACTCTAGTATTTTTTTTTAGATTTTGTCAGGAAGGGCATTCGGCATAAAAATATGCCAGTTCAGCAATGCGGGTGACTCACCGTGTTGACTCCTGGTGGCAGGAAAAAGACTAAAGCCAAAAAAAAGGAAACGTTAGGCATGTGAACTATATTTCCAAAAGTATTCGCTCACCTGCCTTGACTCTTATATGAGCTAATCCATAGGGTTCAACTGTCGTCGGTCCACCCTTTGCAGCTAGAACAGCTTCAACTCCTCTGGAGAAGCGGTCCACAAGATTTAGATGTATCTTTATGAGGATTTTTGACCATTCTTCCAAGAAGCGCAATTGTGAGGTCACACACTGATGTTGGACAGAAGAAGGCCTGGCATTCAATCACCCCTCTAATTCATCCCAAATATGTTCTGTTGGGTTAAGGTCAGGACTCTGTGCAGGCCAGTCAAGTTCATCCACACCAGACTCTGTCGTCCATGTCTTTATGGACCTTGCTTTTTGCCCTGGTGCACAGTCATGTTGGAAGAGGAGGAGGCCAGAACCAAACTGTTACCACAAAGTTGGGAGCATGTAATTGTCCAAAATACCTTTTTATGCTGAAGCATTCAAATACCTTTGGCCATGGAAGTGAAACCCCTGATTCCAATTATTTGGATTGATGAGCAAATACTTTTGGAAATATATTGTATATATTCCACAGCAGATGTCCAGGTCTTAATTATTTGCTGTTTACAAAATTGTTTTAACATTATTGCAAAAAAAAAAAAAAAAACAATTACTGCAACTTATTATAGATTTTAAATTCAGTTAAAGAGTCAAATAAAGACTTAACATGCATGTACAGTATATTTCATAAATCCTTCAGTAGAGTGCATGAGTCAACAAATTGGGTTTACAATTTGATTCAAGTAGAACAGCAAATAATCCGGGTCTGAAATTTCAATTCATGTCTTAGACATAATGTAAAACCCTGGTCAGTGTATGCTTCCTGGAGCAGACCCAAGCTTTATTAGCATCTCTCTGGTCTCGCAATAAAGACAAAAAGTCACTTATTACAAGTCATTACATTCACATTATGCACATTTGGAACACAAATGCATCTACTATATAACAACTGGTCATAAAGCACAATAATATAGTGAAGACAGAATATACTCTGAGCAAAAAGGTTTGTAATTGGAGTGTAGTGTTGAGGCTGCAAAATAAAGCCCTAACTTTTCGAAAATGGCTTATATATTTAGTAAAATTATCTTCAGACTAAAATCGAGCTGCAATTTGAAAAGCAATTTTGGCTTTAGAGGAATGGACAGATTTACTGGCAATAATATATGAGAATCCCATGTTCGTTGTAGACAGTATTGGGCAAAGAAAGCATCTTATTCTGCAGAGGAAACATTTACAAATAAGAAAACACAGTTTGCAGCTTGTACCTGTTTAAAGACCTGATAAAAATGTTCTTCAGAGGATGAACTGAAAACATGAACACATTTACCATTTGTATGGTATCTTGCTTGTGCATATCATACATATTTAAAATTTTTGAATATAATATGCACACAAATAGTGTGAGAAAGTGATAGAGAGAGAGAAAGAGAGAGAGAAAGAGAGAGAGAGAGAGAAAGAGACAGAACTGGACTGTCAAGCTAATATGTCAGCACTAGATGGCTATGGTGAAAATAACAGCTCATAATCCATATTGAGCTTGTATTACTGATGGACATAGCACATTAACAGACTCATTATCTATTTCAGACCATATGGACCTGGGCTGGGGTAGGTCACAGTAATGCTCACCCTAATTACTACAATTATAGCATCTCCATCATAAGTAGCATTTATGGAAAATGGTGGCATGGCCCATCAAGATTGGTGTCATGGATCTATGAACTAGCAAAGTGTCATCAGCACTCTGATCTGAAAAGCCAGATCTGTTCATTTCACACATAATCCATGTGTATGTAACTGCCAATGGAATATACAGAACATATATAAGATACAGAACATGTATATATTATAACATAAAATAATAATAATAACTAGAAAATGCATTTATTGAGGAAAACGCGAAATGATTAAACAGCTAAAGAGGATTCCAGTTGATAAACAAATATTAGTCAGTAAGGTTCAAATCTTTGCTAGGTGCAATTATGGTGTTCCTGTGCGGTTCTTGCAACCTTCTATAATGAATGGAAAGTGCATTAGGTGCAGTGAAAGTGACTTGTATACGTCTTCCGCTTGCCCTTCTTCTTTGTCTTTCAACCTCCCCCCTTATCTAGGGTCGCCACAGCAAGTCAATCATCACTGAAGAAAACGCATAATTCTTCTTCATTTTTTGGCGTTTTTTCCCTGTCACTAGTGGTCGCCACAGCGAGTCCCTCGCATTATGATCTGACATATGTTTTACGCCGGATGCCCTTCCTGACGCAATCCTCACCTCTGCGGGCTCAGGATCAAGAACACACATCATTGATTTGGCAAATGTTGACACAACCCTTAACATTTGGGACCGGCACTAAAAATACACTGGTTTGTGCTCTTTAATGGCTGGTTTACGTATTCCGCTTGCCCTATTTTACATAAACGCGCGAGATTAAATATGACGTCAGTATCAGCCTATGGTACGTTGGGTGTAAACGTCAGCACCCGCCTTCAAACGCAAATCATTGGTAATTGTGACACGGAAAAGCGTCTTTTCTCATTTCTAATTGGATGTAATTTTACAACTCGCTAAACGTGCACGACTAACTTTCAGGAAGTCCAAACATCTGCTGCTGAAGTGTCTTCCCAAAACGTTTACATTAAAAGAACCTTTTTAAGATGGTTGATATTATTTTTGCTTATATTCGCAACTTTTAAACGTGTCTAAAATGAATGGTTTATTCTGTTGGAATAAATGCTATGTAAGCTCGTAGTTTTGGCTAAGATTCATAACGTTCAGCTTTGTTTTGAGTTGGTGGATTTTACCGAAAAGAAGAATCCTTAAATTTCTATATTATAGTATCGCTGCATTTAGTTGATATAGTTTGTTGGCATCAATGGGT